>CATKHJ010335652.1:0-10423 GCA_949750685.1 Vernicia montana | reverse complement strand
TTAATTATTCTTGATTGATTATTCACTAGATAATAGTTGAAGTTTGCACTAGTACTTATAAACATTTTTCGTGGGAAACGATACTCACTCATCGCTTTATTATTTGATAATGATCTGTGCATTTGCAGTTAGTTAGTGTGCGTTTCGGCACATTAAGCTCCAACCAATCCAATACCCAACAAGCTCAATGCCTTTTATAAGCCCCAACGAACAAAACTTATCTTCTTCAACTTTCAACCTTCAGCTCTCTAAGCTTGTAATCACTGTTCAATCAATTCAAATTTTACTCTTTTCATAGTTGTTATTATGTTATTATAATAATTGAGGGTTCAAGTGTACTGTGATAAAAAAACTTGAATACTTATAATCATCTGTTCTTAGAAATCTAAATGGCGCAATTTACAGATTCGTATATCTTCACTCGCATGTGACACACCCGTAATTATAATATTGTCCTTGAACCAAAATTAGACATCACCGCAGTTTTTAATCATTAAACCATTATTAACAAAATTCTCGTTAATTTCATTTTTATTATAAAAACTTAATAATATGTACATAACTTTTTTAACAGTGGATTTATATTTTTTTTTGGGTTAAAAAATTAATAATAGGCACTACAGTAAATAACTTTTTTAACATTAGATTTATATGTTATTAAACGGTAAAATTTTAATACTAATAACAATTAATAGTAATGTTATTTGATATATAAAATTTATATTATAATTTTTTTAAAGATACTATTATTGATATTTAGTAGCATTATCCAAATGTTATTAACATTTAATAGTTATATCAATATAATATTATAAGTATTCACTCGCTTTTAGTTATTAATTTTAAAATCATTAGTAATATTATATTTAATATTTAAATTAAGTTTGGAATTCTATATGTTTTTATAAAACAAAAAAAACCTTCCACTAGCTTCAAGATTTTATCATTATTAACGTAATTTTGAGTAATAGATTTAAACTCATGTGAATCATGTTTATAGTAGTCCGTAGCAGTTGATTAGTTGTAAATTTTTTTTAAAAATTATTAAATATAGGAAAAATATAAAAAAAATTAATTTTCCATTCTCTTTTCTAATGACTTCTAAAATATTTAATTAATAAAAATTACTTTTTATTTTTCATTATTGTTTCTCCATTTCAATTTTCTAATTTGTTTGCCGTTTGCAGCGTAACAACACAATCACACACACCAACAAAAGCCCAACTCTCTGTCTCTCCATTATCAGACCTCGTAATATTCAAAATTAAAAAACTATATACGTATTTCTTGTAAGGACAGAGACACCCATCTTCTTCTTCTTCTCCTTCTATACAACTTCTCAATTCTCAATCTAACACTCTTTTTGCTCAAAATTGGAAACTCCAAATCTTAACCATGGCCGTCGATATTCCCACCTTGCAAAATATGTAAGTCATCTAATTATTTTTTGGATTTTTTTTTCAGGGTCTTTATTTTTTTAATATTTTTTTGTATTTGTTTTGGGATTTTAAAAAGATCATATACATCATCACATATAATTCTGCACTTTGATCACTGAAATTCTGAAATTTCTTAAATTTTCATCTGGTTTTGGGATAAAATGACTTTGTTTTCTTTTAATCTTGAAAAGAAATTATCTTTCTTGTTCACTCATGGAAATGCTCTTATACCCTTTTTTGCTTTCTTGAAATATATTTAAATTTCGTTGTATTTTGCAAGTTATAGAGTGCCCATGAGTAAGAATTTGGTGATCAAATGGTGCAAGGTTTGTCATAGAGCTAAGCACTGAGGTTCTTGAAATTGGCTTTACAATTATATACTTATAGGGGTATTGCTTAAATTGGTTGGTTTTACAATAGCTGATACTGTAATTCAATGTCCTCAACCAATTTTTGCAATGACTGATCACTATCTAATATCATGTTTTATGCACATTAAATCTTTTTTATTGAGTTACAAGTTGAAGCTGGCTGTTCATATGGTATTCTAAGGGGAAAATGCAAAAGGACAAGAAAACCAAGTTTGGTACATGTTTTACTGACCTAAAAGAGCATGGTTATTGCTAATAGTTTCTTAATTGCAAATGTAGTCATTTCTATTTTATTGCTGATGACTAATATAACCATACTAAATATTTGATTTGCTAAAATTTACTATTGTATTTATTTTTGGTTTTCATTTTAGGTATATTGATTCCTGTGGGAGGCATGAGGTCCTACCAAATACTGCAGTTTTATCTAGTTTCTTCAAGGTGAGTGTTGAGTGGAGTTACATTGTTGCCTGTTTATTCAATTAGGCCTGAACAAATAATAGTTGACAGTATTATTTATTATGTTGGATGTGGTCCATTTTCTTTTCCTCTGCTTTTGATTTAATCTGGCACTATTTATTTTTCTCCTTTTCTGGTTGATGGAATTGAGGAGTAAAATCTGACCATATTTTACTGTTTAGGCGGAGGTTAAAAAGTCTTCCAATGAACTATGTAGCCTGGAGATATCCTTGGACCAACTTAAAGATATTGACTTTCCTCCTCTTCTTGATGTATGTACGTCAATTGAATCTTCTGAGATTAAGGCCATAGATATACATAATGGATCATCACGTGTGTTGAATGGAGAATGTGCTCTATCTTTGATGCGTGCATTTAATCAAAAGCTTCGTGTGGTGGATCTTCAGGATTCCTTATATGGAAAGGACTTCTTGAGGTATATGGTTGTGTGCATTGTCTTGAGCAAATTATCTAATTTGTGTTTCATTGAATGTATCTATGCATCTTTGATTCGTAGTTGTCACCTTTTAATCAATGGTAGAATGTTATTCATTTTGTAGGCAAGAGGAATTTTAAGCAATTAAAAGTGGAATTGAAATCTCAAATCTTGGCTTAGGTCTTCATTTTTTGATCAACTGCTTTTTGAATGAAATGCAAAGTATTATCTAGGGCATTTTCACATTATATGCAAATAAATTTCCAAAATTGGGTTTTGTGGCCTGTGAAAAGAGACCAGTTTTGTATATCAAATACTTGTATTTTAAATCATCAGTATTTAACAAACAATTTTCAAGAAATGTGGATTTTATTTTCTGCTCTGGTTTGTAGTTTCCAATGTTTGCTTTCTTACCTAGTTTCTATTTCTTCCTTAATTAGGGAAAATAAATCTTCCAATGAGTATAGATTTTTTATTTGAATCATTTGATGAACTTTTTCATTGTTATTTTCTGTCTAGAGATAAGAATGAAAAAGATGAAGTAATGCAAGAATATGAGGAGGCTACAAGGCCGAGACATTTCTGTTAATGTTGTTTGTATTTTCATGAATTAGTATGCCAATTTGGCACATCTTTTCATTTATGAGATTTTTTCCCCTCTATAATTAAAAAATCTTCTTCAAGTAACATAATACTTTAGATTAGACTCGTTGGATATGAAAATAGTCTGAATGGTTTTACTGTGCAATCTCCTACCAGTAACATAATTACTTCAGTATGGATATGGACATTTATGCATAATATCCCATCTTGAGTGGCATTGGATTAGACTCAACATTCTTTTTGTTGAACTTTAGAAGGATGGATAGTGTTTAATATGGCTCTCTCTCTCGACATTCACACACACACACACACACACACACACACACACACATTGTATGTATGTGTATATATACACATAGGCACATGCATACATATGATATTTTTGTCATCTTACAAATATGAAGAACTAGACAAGGACAACTTGGAGGCCACCAATGCTATTAACATGATCAATGTATGCATTATGCCCTCGAAAAAACAATTTTCGTGTAGATTTTTTAGATCTAAGAAATGCTCTTGTGAATGATAGAACGGAAGGCCAAGGGAAGGTCTCCAATGATGTGGAACTGTTGATAGCAGCAGAGGCTGAGAAAAATTGCATGATGCCCTAGAAATTTCAGTACTGGTTTTAAAGTTCGTTATTCTTACATCTTAATTAAGTTTGTAGACGTTATAGTTGTTATAAGGGATTGGATTATGTAATGTAAAATTTTAATTGTTTGATTATTTGCATCAACTTAGTTTGAGGAAAATTGAGAACCGGATCGTTATGGACGCTTTGCTTCATCTGACTTAATTGCTATTCTGTAAAGCTTCATATCATTTTGGAGGGGTTTTGTTTTATTTTTTTCCCCTCTTATGCAAGGGATCTGCATCTGCTTGTTAAATATTTTATTACCCCCTTGTATTTATTAAGACTTAACAAGATCAATAACAGATCTGATGAGATCATTTCAATCCGCTTAGCCTAATTCTAGAGTCATGGTCAAAGAGGATAAAGAATCCGAGACTGTATTTTAGCAACTCCTTTTCTTCTTCTTCTTGCAGCTTCTTTACTTTATGACAGTAGCATCTGTTCCACTAGGATGGATTTTCCCTTATCAGGGTATTGTCTTTTCATCCTACCTTTGTGTAGATCAAGCAACATGAAGTGACATGTGTTTGTTTTCAATTAGTTACAACACATCGTGGTGCCTTCTTATTGGCTGAGGGTTCCCCAATTAACATAAATAACATATGAACCCTTATGTGAAAGAGTCCTTCACCCCTCTCACCCTTCTTTTTGCGTCCCTGCACTTTTTGGGATTTTATGGCATTCTGAATTATAGAAATAGCTACTGCACTCCTTGGAATCTTCCTGAAGATTTTCTCACTCTTCCCTCAAGCTACCTGGGCATGCTAATTTTGCTACTTATGCCACCCAATTTCTCAGTGACTTTTGAAGAATCTATGATCAGGACCATCTTGCAGGTTGTTAATATTGATTTAGTCTCACTGATGATGTATTATTGATAACTCACCAGGAAGCTTAAAAATATCACAGATTTTCTCAACTGCCATTTTGAACATTAACTTCCTATGCTATGTTATGTGCTGAATTGTTGATTGGTTTATGTGTCTTTGCTGTATCCCATTTTTCCTTTTTCTATGCTTTGACTCCCTATCCAATGGTATATAATATTGTTATTTCTACTGCTTTTACTGAATGATCATTCAGAGTTTTATTTTTCATTTCTTTCTTTATATTATATTTTCCATTTAACTTTTTTGTGAAGCATAATTTTGTACGCATTGTCATTAACTTGAGCTTCATAATCAGGGAACTTTCACAAGGAGGGTTGACATGTGAAGTTTTAAACTTGAGATCCTCATGTTTTCGGAAGCTCAACATGACAGGGGAATTCATGCGGATACATACCCTGAATCTTGATTTCAACACTTCACTCACTAGCTTCCGGGAGGATTGTTTTGCTTGCATGCCCAATCTAGTTTGCCTCTCAATGTGTGCAACAAGAGTTGCAAATCTCTGGACAACTATTGCGGCACTTTCTAAACTCTCTTCTTTGGTGGAGCTAAGGTTTCAAAGGTGGCTGTGCTGCAATGAGACGGGGTTGTCTTTAGCACCATCTGGTGGAAAGTTAGATGATCAATGTGAATTTGGTCAGCTAAACAGTTGTTCCAACAATGAAGCACCATCCCTTAGTATCAGTGAACAAACAGATCTTAACTCAGGTGCAGAAGAGGCATTAGTGAATATGTTTTCTTTTAATGATGTAGCTATACACCCAGAAGTGCAAAGCATGATAGGGGACTCATCAGATGATAGTGAAGTAGATTTTTCAACTCACTGGCAAGAATTTGATTACACTGACTTCTTGTCAAATGTATCTCCCGGGTGGAATAGACAGGTCAATCTGCAGGATGAGGTAAACCACATCTGTCCTCTCCCTTACATGTGGGCCACACTACTTTCAAATTTCAATGGGAAAATAACAAGGGTGACTTAGCTCTAAAGGAAGTGTTGTTTGTTTATTTATTAATTTTTGGTTGGATTGATAGCATTCTATATAAACCAATTCAATAGCATAGGAGATGAAGAATCTTTTGTAGGATTTCTAGAAAATTTTCTCAATATAACAATATTTTGAGGGGATTATTATGTCTCTTACCTTATTGCAATGATGGATTTAATGCTTGCCCCAACTGCCCCCCTTTAAAAACATATGAGAATTTTTATACTTTTGTCCATTAAAATTTTATGTTTGTCCTCACTGAATTTTTAGATTTTTCCCCAGTTAATACTTAATAGGTTAAGTGAAAACTCACTAATTTGCTTTGGGTTTGGCCAAACTTAGCATGTAAATTTTTCAAAATAAGTAAATTAGTAAAATGTCCATTAAATTTAACCATTTAAACAATTTTAAAGCCCATTACGAAAATAAAGTCAATTTCTGTTTTCCTTTTCTTTTGATTCTTTAATATGTAAACAATACTGCTATATTATATGCATGTCTTTTAGCATGCATTGAAAGTTTGTTTGCTTGGGAAGTGCACTACTGTGAAAGTTACCCTAGTTGATAATATAAAACGAGCCTATGCAGCAATATTCTATGTATCTAAGTATTTGGAAATAGCATTTTACTGTCAAAAATGAATTTCTCAATATAATGTGGAATTGCCCACCTAATATATTCAATTCTCATGCAGAAAATAATTTGCAGCATACATGTCTATATGTATTATTATGGTGGTATTTTTTGTCAACGGTAGTGGTTCTTTTTTTAAGTTCTCATGTATTGACTCTCTATTATATTCATAGGTTTTGTTTTGTTTTTTATTTTTTTGGGTTTACACACAGACATGCATTGCATCTATTGACAAAATTTTCTGGATCAGCTACCGATTTTTGGTATTTGTCTGGGTCACATCTTAATGTGAAAGAAGAAGGATTCCATGTATTTCAAATTATGCTTTGCTTTTCCTTTTTCATGGGATTTTTTAAAAACAGATATTTGTGGGCCAAGTAACAGTTTGATGTTAAATAATAAGTTATGCTTTGATGTTCTTCCTATATCATGCAATCCCTACTTAATAATTCTTGATTATTAAATTAGTAATAACTAGTAGCGTGGGTTTTTATCATATTCCTATATTTAACTTGTGTTTTCTTAAAATATTTTGACATATGTGAACTATTATTATTATATTTTTTTATTAATTAAAATATTACCTGATGATAATTTTAAATTTTAACATAAAAAGGTATACATGGACCAAGTTTTTTTATATGAGCCAGCTGAAAAGATAATAAAAACATATTATATATAAATTTGGATCTACAAAGATATAATGACGTGGAAAAAAATTTGATGAAGTGGTTTAATACAAGCTTAGTTCCTGGGAGAGTTACGTGATACATGGCAAAAACTTTTCTAAACAACTCTTGAGTTCAACTTTTATTATATATAGATATAGATTCTTGATTATTAAATAAGTATTCCAGATTGTATTCATGTTATTTTCTTGTGTTATCCAACTTCCTTCACTTTTTAAGTCCTTAATATTCAAATTTCTAATTTATTCCAGGTTTCCTTTGGTACTGTGTGCAATCACAATGAAGAGTCCTTAGCAGGTGCTTTCACAAGGCATATTGTAGATCTTGCTTTGAAGTATATTTCTTGTCATGCTTCACCCATATGCTATGAGAAACATTATAGAGAATACATGATAGCTTCATTGCCCCATTTAAAATCTTTAGATAACTTGCCTATCAGAAATATTGACAGGGAAAGGGCTGCTGTTACATTTTCACAGTACTTTGAGTACTTACCGTACAAACGGAAACATAAAGAAAGTGTTGTTAGTATTTTGCATAAGCGTGAAATTAAAGAAAGTCACTCTTGTCTGCGGAATAAAAATCATAAGCCTTCATATCCTTGCAGAAACTCACCATATTTCTATACTCGGTCTTTTTGTGCTGCCAAAGTGGGTTCTTCAGCTTGGCCTTTCATGCATCCACTTTCTATATCAGGCTCTGATTTTGGGGGTGGGAGGAGGAGCTATCGTCCAAGACAGTTTGAGTATCATCCATCTATCTCGAGCCTATTGGTATTTGGAACTTTAGATGGTGAAGTAGTTGTAGTTAATCATGACAATGAGAAAATAGTAAGTTATGTCCCCTCACTTGGGGCAATGAACAGCGTGTTGGGACTATGCTGGCTGAAGAAGTATCCATCCAAGGTACGTGATTACTGCATGGAGCATGGTAAAAAAAGGTTTAAATTTTAATCTAGGATCAAAGTGTATGAGCACTTTTTTTTTTTTTTTGGTTAATTAGGCTTCGACTAGAGTCCTAAACTTATAACCTCACAAACTTGGAGAGAACTCTAGTACCACTAACCCAAAGCTAATTGGTCTAAGCATATAAGCAATGCTTGTGAGAAATAGTTCTTTTAATATTTTTGGTGCTTGTTAAACCATAGTACTATAAAATACCATGTACTAACTGATTGCCAAAGAAAAAAAAAGAAGAAATTATTCATTGAAGAAAAAAAGTATAAATGTAATTGAAGTCAAAGTATAAATAAGCAAGAATATATGTTTGTATGTGTCTTAGGGTTAACTAAACAATAATAATTAATTTGCTTATGCTCTTGATCTTTGTAACTTTTAACTAACTATGCCTTTATTTTTTCTCCTCTCAGTTGATCTTTCTTTCCAAAAGATAAATACAAAAATAAAAGCAAAATGGATGAAATTTAATTGGTTAAAGTTGACTCTGAAAAACCTTGGATATTTTGGTATTTAATAGAAGCATTAGGTAATTTTGTCCAAAAAAGGGTTTTGTCACTTACACTTTCATACATAGTATGTATATAGTAGAGTTTGTTTTTGCAATTATTGCTGTTCTATATTCTAGAATTTGACATCATCATGCTTAGGGTGTTGTTCCCTCACAGAGCCATTTGGGCCTTGAGATAAGTTTCTTGTACAGAAATTCAGCATTTCATTATATAAGAAGGCTGTTGGTACATATATTGGCTTTTGCAGGGAGTACGTAGGCTTTTTCCTTTTTTTAAATTGTGGATTCATTATCTGGGCTTCCAGAAGGAATTCCTTGAATTAAGTCATTAGTGAAGTGTATTGTACTATATGATGCATGTAATTATCACCCTAGGATGCCTCATACGTATCGAAAAATTTTCCCCCTCATGGAATATGATGTATATCCATGATTTTAAAGAGTTTTCTTGTCCCAGGAGAATAACAGTTGTATTATGAGGGATTTGGTGGTCCATGAGACTGAACTGCCTTTTGAGAGAGAGTTCACCTCAGACAATCTTCACCTTAGACTGTCAAAACATATTTTTTTTTTGGCAATATGAACAATTGCCATTTTCCATCATTGAACCTTCTTAGAGCATTTGCTTATGTGCTTATCAAGTCCTTTATATATGACTTTCTAATTCTGTTTTCATTCTTTCCTGTTGAATGTCAGCTCATAGCTGGTTCAGATAATGGGTCACTAAAATTATATGATGTTGAGCATGTGCCCTCAACAGTTACGGGCACATATTCTGGTGCTGGCTCAGTCACCTTTGATGATTTTGAGTTTTTGACATCTGTTCATGTTAATGCAACGGATGAGCTATTTCTTGCAAGTGGATACTCAAAAAATGTTGCTCTATATGACATCAACTGTGGAAGGCGAGTACAGATTTTCACTGAAATGCACAGGGAGCATATCAATGTTGTCAAGTTCTCAAACCATTCTCCATCAGTTTTTGCTACATCTTCATTTGATCGGGATGTCAAACTGTGGGACTTAAGACAGAAACCAATACATCCTTGCTATACCACTTCAAGCTCTAGAGGAAATGTGATGGTTTGCTTTTCTCCAGATGATCACTATCTTCTTGTATCTGCCGTTGACAATGAGGTATTTTTTAGTTGATTTTATTGCAAGCTTAGGGTTTCAATGCATTTCCATCATTCGGAATGGAATAGTGTATGGGGGCCCCATCAATTGTTTTCCCATGTTCAGAATTTGCACTCAGGGATACAGAGTAATGATGTATATATATAAAGGTCAAGATTATATCAAGGAACCAACCTATTGAAGTCCCTCTTGTTAGTAAGCTTTGACAAACTTGTTTACAGTATTAGGCTGGCCATGTTTGGTTAGACCTTAAGTTCCTGGTCTAGACCTGTTCATGGACTTGGGGACCTATTTGACCCCCTGGCCTGGCAAATATCTTGTCCATAAATTTTCTTTTTCCTCTAGAACGTGGTCTAGCCCAACTATGTTGGGACCAAAAAACAATTTTCAACTGTCTCGAGTTTTACTTTTCTTCTGCATGTAATATTTCTTTACTAATAAAGCTATTGGTGTAGTAGATTGATTAAGAAAAAATAAATATGTAAAACCAAGGAATGATAATGGTGGAGGATGTTGTGGTCTGGTATAGATAGAATGTTAAGGAGCTAAATTCAATAGCTATAGATATATTTTCAGTAGTTTTGTTTAGTGTTTTATTTTCTGTTTTTCCCATGTGTGTAGATAAGAATATGGAAATAGTTTCTATTAGTGGGTAGTTATTAAGTTTCTTTATTGT
>CATKHJ010335635.1:0-24742 GCA_949750685.1 Vernicia montana | reverse complement strand
TCCCTAATATTTGGCTAAAAGTATAGATCAATACTTAATTTTTTTGATGTACGGATATGCCCTAACGTTACAGAAATGGGCCAACGCTCCTCGTCTCTCTATTACTTCAATTATCTCTCTCTCTTCACACTTTTTTTTTTTAATTTTTTTTTGCCCTTCCTTTATTTTTGTTTTTTTTTAAACTTATATTTTACATTTACTTACAAAATATTTGTGTGTGTATATACATATAATTTGTCTTTTTCCATTTATTTTTTATTTATAAGCTTATATAATAATAGTTGTAATTATTAATAAAATTTAATTATATTATTAGAATATATGATAAAAATTTAAAAATAATTAATTGTGATATTAAATAAATACATTCTAAATTTTTTTAAAAAAACATAATAACGTGAAAATAAATTAATGAGATAACTAGTTTTATTTTTTTAAAAAATTATTTAAAAAATGAAAAAAAATTTTCTAAACAACTTTTGATAAAAATATGTACATTATATTTTTTAGAAAAATTTTAGAATGTGCTTCTTCAATATCATAATTAATTATTTATAAATTTTTATCATATATTCTAATAATATAATTAAATTTTATTAATAATTACAACTATCATTATATAAACTTATAAATACAAAATAAATGGAAAAAGTCAAATTATATGTATATACATACACAAATATTTTATAGGCAAATGTAAAATACAATTTTAAAAAAAAACAAAAATAAAGGAATGACAAAAAAGAAAAAAATTTAAAAAAGAAAAAAGAAAAAAGTGGAGAGAGAGATAATGGAGGTAACAGAAAGATGAGGCGTGTTGACCCATTTTTGTAATGTTAGAGCATCCCCAATAGTCTCTTTATTCCCACTCATTCCTTAAAATAGGAAGTCAAATTTATTTAACCCCTTCCAATAATCTCCTAAACTAAGTTCCTTCTTTAAAATTTATAAGGAGTCACTTTCTTCCTCCTTAAATCTAAGGAGTGAGAAAGTGACTCCTAACTAATTTTTTATTAGTTTTTCTTTTATCATTTTATTTACTTCTTTCTTATTCTCTCTCCTCATTATTCTTTTCTTAAATAATTTTATTAATAAAAAATTATATAGAGAGTATTGTTGGAGTATGCACAATTTTTAAAACAAATTAAAATATGGAATTGAATTGTTTATATTATACTCTCTCCGTTTCACAATAACTGTCGTTTTAGAAGAATGCACTTAGATTAAGGAAGTAACAAATTAGAAATAATTTCAAATTAAATAGATTAATATACTCTTAATTTGTCTTTCACCAAAACTTTACCAATAACACTAAGTCAATTAATTTTAAAGGTAAATTTGGAAAAAAATCAATTAATATTACATTGGGTTTGTAAAATGACAATTATATTGAAACAAAATCACTTTTCTAAAAAGACAGTTATTATGAAACGGAGGGAGTAATAAGGAGTGAGATTAAGAGCATTGTTGGGGATGCTCTTCGAGGCATATTCGTACCTCAAAAAATATTAAATATTGATATGTACTTTTAACCAAATACTAGACGTATATTTACTTACTATGCCTTCTTTAAATGCCATATATAAGAATTAAAAAAAAAGTTGTTATACAAGAAATCAAGAAAGAGTGGGAGAGGGGGTTGAGACGAGAAAAGTAGAAAGAATAATTAGCCAACTAATCAGCAGCACAAAATAAGCAAAATTAACTTCTTTTTTGAGTTGCTTTATCCATTTATTGAGGGGCATGTGAATGATGAAGAATTAGGAATTGGATTGTTTTCTTGTTTTGTAAGGATAGCAATAGCAATAGCAATAGCATAGGGATCTTTTTGTGTGGTTGGAGATGGCAGTGAGGTCACTCCACGTACAATAATGGGTCTGCAAGTATTTAGACAGGTGCTGTTCATGCATGGTGTGTTGGAGTTTGTGACTTTCCAAGTTTCATTGCATGTATTGGTTCTTTTCCTTCATCTCCACATTTTTTTATGAGAAATTTAAACATGTAGTTACTCGACTGCGTGGTATAGGTGGACTCACCACAGAAATATCCACCAATTAATTATAATACATACTATACCAAATAATTACATAATTACAATGTACTATATTTTATGACGTAGTTACTCTATAATAATAATAGATTTGTTCATAATAGAGTTTAAATATAAAAAATATCAAAACTTTCAAGGCAGATCCATCTGACTTGCAACTCGATCCATTGATATGATACATTATTATTAATTAATAATTTACAATGGATAATGCGACTAAGATAATCGCCTTAGGTCACTAATTATAAAAGCTTCAAATTATATATATATATATATATATATATATATATATTTTTACAAAATTAAGTAGACAAAAGTCTAAAATTTTGAAAATATAACTTAATAAAAAACTTATAAAATTGAAATATCGTAAAAATTAATTTACAAAATTTAAATCTAAAATAAAAAAAATAATAACTTAGAAATTACCACTTACAATATCTATATTCTAATTAACTTTATTAAATTTTTATAATTAACTACATTTTTTCTATTATATTTTTTGTTTTTGGTTTTATTATGAGTTTTTATTTAGGTTGTACTTTACTCTCTTAATATTTTTAAATTTTATATTTTTTATGATCTAGAAGTGTGAAATATTTATCTATGATCTAATTTTCCCTCCAATATTAATAAAATTAAAAATTACTTATAAAGAAAATAATTTAATTTGAATTTATTTATTTATATTGTATTTTTTTAATTTAAATGCCTTATTTTATAACTTTGTCTAAGGCTCTCATATTTAATTACGTGGCAAATATTCAATAAATAATTTATTGTATTTAATTGCAAAAATTTTTAAAATATATTTTCATCTCCAATCACTTTTCTTGGGGTAAACCTGTTTGTGGCCCGTTTCTAAAATCAATGGTCCGATCTCATTCAATTTTTAACCAGATTCCAATCAAATTTGGCAATAGAAGAAAAAATGAATGGTAACTAGACACAAAGTCACAAACCCACAAAAATTTTGTCCTCTTTTTTCTTTTTCTTTTTTTTTCCTATTTGTTTAAAACCCAATGGACTTGGGCTACATAATTGGAACCTAGTTGGCCCTACTGTTTAAAATACTTTTCTTATTATATAATAATTCAAGAATGCAAGTCTCTTCTGTCTTCTCTCTCAAGACAGTAGCTATTCTTTTTTTTTTTTTTTTTTTGCCAAACAGTAGCTATTCTTTTTGTTTTGTGATAAGGCAAGCTAATGAAGTTGCAAGTTGCCTAGCTAGACTTTCTAGTAGCTTTGATAGTCCATGTATTTGACAAGAGCCTCCATCTTTTATAGGAGCTCTGCTTACAGCTGATGCTTTGTTTAAATTTAATTAATGCAATATTTACTTTAAAAAAAAAAAAATTCTTTCCGTATTAAAAAGATTGTTCACTATTTTTTTTTAGACCTTCCAAAATATATGCCCACTTAAAAATATATATATGTGATTTTTCTATTCTGCACTTATTAATTTGAAATTAATATGTGAGATTAATTATACATTTAATGTTAGAGACAATATAAGCAAGAATAAAATTGAAAAAATAAAGTAAAATTTATGAATTGATACGTTATTAATTATATTTTTTTAATTTATAGTATGAAAAAAGAAAGGTGATAATTTTTTTGAAATGGAGTAAGTAATTCTAACTTAACACTTTTACTGCCTGCCATTCAGAAATCCACATATTCGGCGTCTCTACGTGACACTTGCGCATGCCAACATGCTGTAGTAGGGCAACATGACCTGTAGGTTTGAGGTTTTTTTTTTTTTATCTAAATTTTTTTTTCTGAATTTTTACACTTTTTATGCATCGCAAACTTTAAAATTTAGTAATTTCTAGCATGATTCTTATTAATTTTATACTATATTATCTCCGGCCCAAATTTAAGTGAAAATTTTATTTGAATTTACTAATATGAAAAATTTATTAATTGATTTTTTAAACAACATTGTTTTGATATGAAAAAAAAAAATAAAAAAAATTTAACGTTGTCTTCTTCTTTATTTTCAAATCCTCGATTAGCAATTTCCATAGCAGGTAAAACTTTTCTTTTATTTGCAAATCTCACCCACTAGTACTATTACTTATTTCAACTCTAATGAACTTTCAAAAATCTTAATATCCGCTACAAAAGAATTACAAGTATGACTTATTTTGTTGGTAAAAAAAAAGAAGTTTATGTGTTTTTTCTTTTTTGTTAACGTATGTGGCACATATAAAAAATTTTAGATAAAAAAAAAAAAAAAAAAAAACCCTCAAACCTACAGGTCATGTTGCCCTGCTACAGCAGGTAGGCATGCGCAAGTGTTACGTAGAGATGCCGAATATGCCTAAATTCTAAATCCTAAATTCTAATATATTAGTAAATTTAGATTAATTTTCACTTGAATTTGAATTTGAGTTGGTGATAATATTACAATAAATTAATAAGTTCATATTAATTAAAAATTATTAAAATTTAAAATACGTGATACAATTATAAAAAGTAAAAAATTGAAGAAATTTTTTTGTAGTTGAGTCTTTCTTTTTTAAAGAGAACCTCCCCTTTTCAATCAAATATATAATATACTATGAGTTATCATTTGTTATCTATATATTCCATATAATATTTTCTAATATATATGAATATTGTTCAAGAATAGAATATCATTTTAATCAAATGAAAACCTAGCTAGAAATTGATCTGAGAATGATCAAAGCCTAAGAATAAACCATAATAATTTGATAATGATTGAACTTGTTTCATTATTACATAGTACCAATGTTTAAATACATAAATGAATACATATTTTCCTAAAAGTATGAACACAACTATTTAAAATGAGGACTCCCACAACTAAGTCCAACTAAATAGCTGACATTTATTTAAATAATAAAAATATTACTCCTTCTGTTTTTTAATAAATGACGTTTTGAGAGTTTAAATTTATTTCATATTATTTGACGTTTTTCTTTTCTGAATGTACATTAATTTTTTTTTCTTCAAATTATATCCTTATTTATTTTCAATAATTAAAGTAATACTCTTGAAGTATTTAAAATTTAAGAGTAATACATTATACTTAATTATGTAGTAATAATTATTTAACACATTATTAATTCATGTACAAAAATCTTAAACGACATCTATTTAAAAACGAAAATAATAATTAACACAACTTCACCCCACCAATAACCGACTAATTCAATTCCACTAAATCATCAACAGCTCCACTCATCACGTAGTGATCTTCATGTCCTATCACGGTCCTTAAAATTTTTAATCTATTCTTTCTTGAATTTCTTGGTCAAGAACTCAAAATAATTGAGTTAAAAAACATAAATAATTTCGGGGTTGACATGGACACATGATGATTTGCCATTGAATTCATAAAACTGCTCTGATAAATTGGTAAGATCAAAAGTGAGAGAAATATTTGAGAGGACTAGGTTTGGTTTTTGCTCATATTAAATTTGAATAATAATATATTTGTTATATTTGATATAATTATAATTTAAGTCTAACTTATAAATTTATCCTAAATTTTGCATCTTTTTGCAATTATATCTTATTTTTAACTTTTAGACAATTTTATCCTAATTTAAATATTTAATTGTAATTGTACCCTAAAAATTAAATTGGGGGAAATATGCACAATTTTCTTTTCTAATTGGTACTTTTATACAATAAAATATATATATATATATGTTTATGGGATCCATCAATAGCTTAATAAAAAAAATAATAATAAATGTTGGTCAAACAAATAGAAGTATTTATTTTCTAGGTAATTTTTCATTAGGATAAATAAGTTGAATTAGTAGCAATTAATAAGTAAAGCAAATTACTATTTAGTCCTTAAAATTTAACTTAATTAAATAATTCTTTTCTATTTTTTGAGAAACTAACTAATTAGTCCTTCAATTTTAATTTCATTAGACCATTTAATCATTTTGTCCAGTTTTTATATTTTTTTTTGTTAAATTTATAAAAAATGATGAAAATGCCCTTGTATATATAATAAATATAATTTTAATTTTATTATTTTAAAAAATAAAAAATTTAAATTAATAAAAGTAAATAATATTGATATTATTATATAATAATTATATTTAATATCATCAAATTATAAAATTATTTATTATTATATAATTATTATATATAATAATAAAAAATATTTATATTAATAAAAAAAATATTTATTATATAATTAAATGATAATTATATATAAATATATGTGTATAATCTAGAAACATCATAATTCATAAATATATGTGGTCCCAACTAATTCCTTTCATTGTTAGAATGCCTTGACAATGGCATTTGTTAATAGAGGTCTTTAATTATTTGTGGCTGTTTTCTTTTTTTCAAGGAGAAAATTGAAGCCTAAATATTGTTTGTAATACTAATAATAATATGTAAAATATTGGAGAAAGGCCAAATTTGAAATTTGATATTATGGGCCACTCTCACTGAATCACTATCAGAATTCTCCTTTTTTATATTTTTTATTATTTACACAATCATAACATTATCATTTGAAAATTTTGATTTTTCAAATGATAATGATATGATTGCTTTGTTTTCTTTTATTTTTTATGATAAGCATTTGCTTTCTTTTCTTTGCACAGGAAAATAAGTCTAGTTTAATTATGCACTATTTACAACTTATTTTTATAAGTTAAGAATTAATCTTATTTTCCTTAATTTAATGTATTTTTTAATATTCCTAAAAAAATGTTTTAATATATTATTGTTATTTAATTGTTGTAAGTTAAATATTTCAGTTTATTTTTAATTATATCCACATCTTTTTTGAACAAAATAAATAAATCACTAAAATGTTTTTGTTTTTATTGCTCCAAACTTCCTCTTTTTGGTGAATCAAATTTTCTTTTTTTTGTTCCCTCAAAAAAAAAAATTCTTTGTTTCTGTAATTAATCACAATTCCAAAGTAATATTAGTGATGAAATAATCCATACCACACAGTTGTATTTTGAGTCATTTGTTCCTTTCAAGATTTTTTTTTTTGTATTCTTTTGAAAAATATCCCTTGAGAATATTTACCATATCATAATAGAATGATTGAGAAGGATGCATATGTGTGATATATTATATCCTATTTAATTTGCCAATAGAAAAACTCTACGTGCAAACTAAATATTAGCAGAATTCTTATGATTGAAGTGTTAATTTCTTATTCATATTTTAGCAAAACCAAAATTTTCAAATAAATATGTACAATTAAAATTTAATTAACAAAATAAAAATAATAAGATTCCATAATTTTTTTTTTCCCATCTAATCTCATGATGGGAGTTAAAATTTGAGAAATTATTTGATGCGGTGATTTTCATATATTTTTATAATTATTTTAATAATTATAATAATTGTAATTTCTTAATTAGTTTATATTTATTTTTAAAGTAATTTAGAATATTTAAGTGTTTTATTTAGTAATTTTATTAGTTCTTAATTAGAGTTTCATGCCTTATAAATAGATTTATTATATAATAGTTTAGAGAATATCTTATTATTAATAAAATTTCAATCTTGTTTTATTCATGGTGGACTCTAGATATTATTTTTCTTTGTGGACTCAAGGATGTTTAAGATGTAAACGTATTCTAATATTATTACCCCGCTTCCTTGCTGCATTAGGTGGTATCATAGTAGACTAAGGTTTGTCTCCTCGATGATAAACTACGGAGTTTGAAGCAATCTCTTTTTTGACGGTAATCGCGAATGGCATACTCTTTCAAGAGTAAATTTTCGAGATCCAGAATATGGAAGAAATAACACTCTAGACAATGTAGCTCGCAGTTGACGTGTTTTTAGTTTAGAAAATAATTCTTATTTTCAAGATCGTGGATATGGTAGATCTTGCAATGGAGATAATGCAGCTCATAGTCAATATATTCATAGAGACGTTCCTAATTTTAGATGTATTTTTTATTTTGATGCTGATTTTTACGAATTTTTTTTTTGAAGTGGTTATTTGATTTTGAGGTGTATTTTAATTATCATGATATTCATGGGGTGAAAAAAGTTAAACTTGCTTCTCAAAAATTAGTTGATGATGCACTTGAATGGTGGATTGAATATCAAAAGATATATAATAAGATTTGTTTATGATCAAGAATGACAGAATTATTAGTGGATGATTTTTATCATGGCTGTTATGTACTTTATGATTTAAATAAAAAAATTAAATAATGAATTTTATCATGATTGTTATGTACTTTATGATTTAAATAAAAAAATTAAATAGGTACTATGAAGGGTTGAGGGAGGATTTCTATGTTCAACCTTTAAGAAATAAATTTGATTCGAAATTTGTGGGTGATAAAACTTTTAGTTTAATTTCTCATTCGAAAAATAATTTGTTTCCTAAAAATAAGCATTGTGGAGGTTGGTGACAAATTGATGCAAGCAATAAAAAAGATATAGTTGAATCCGTAGCCTTTGAAGTTCAGCAAGAGTTGGGGAAAATACAAAATAAACCGATTGAATTTAAAGAAGTGATCATTAATATCACCAAGGATGCTATGGATATTACTCGGGCACAACATCACCAACATATTGAATTCAGTAAGGTTGAACAATCAAGTACCAACAATTTTGATTCTTCTTGTGATAATGAAGAGAGCAAGGTAAATGATGAACAAATAATTGAAGATCTTAGCACTAATGAGAATGAATTATTGACAAATCAAATTATTGAATTTCAAAGTGAGCCCATAACTCACAAGTTCCATGATTTTATTGTGAGTGAATTACAATACGTTTATTTTATTGGGATTAATAATTTCAATTTTGCTCAATGTCAATTGAACTTTCAAACAAAATTATTATTTTGAAGTTGTCCCATAAAAATACTAGTGTATTCAAAGTATTTATTTGTTTAACATGAAAGATTTCAAGTTCAAACTATAAACTCGATATTGAATTTTCTTGAAATAGAGGAGTATGATGCGGTGATTCTCATATATTTTTATAATTATTTTAATGATTATAAAATTTGTAATTTCTTAATTAGTTTACATTTATTTTTCTTATTTTTCAAGTAATTCTAAAATATTTAGGTGTTCTATTTAGTAATTTTATTAGTTCTTAATTAGGGTTTCATGTCTTATAAATAAGCCTATTATGTAATAGTTTAGAGAATATCTCATTATTAATAAAATTTCAGTCTTATTTTATTCATTGTGGACTCCAAATATTATTTTTTCTTGTGGACTCAAAATTATTTAAGGTGTAAACGTGTTCTAATCTCATTACCCTGCTTTCTTGCTGCTTCGGATATATTCAATAATTTCTTCTTAAATTTTACCTCACAAAATCAATTCCTCAAATACATTATTCATTTATAATCTTTTCATCTTTGAACAATTTAGACTACAATTTTTTTTTTTGGCCAAATATTTAGACTACAAATGCATCAAACAAAATTGAAAAATGAAGCATCAAACATGATATTTTTGAGAGCTTGTTTGATATAATTAAAAAAAAAAAAAAAGAGATATCTTTTTGCTAAATCTATTTAAAAAGTAAAAAATAAAGTTATATTATTGGATAAATCACTATACCACCTTTGAATTTGTTTTATAATTAACATTTTAGTCTCTTTTGTTTGAAACTTAATACTTTTAATTCCTATATTAAGTCAAATAAAAAATATAAGATTTAGAGACACTAAATTGTTTTATAATATAATAACTTAAATATATATTTTAGTTTCAAAAAAAAAACTTAAATATATATTTTAAAATTATAAGAACTAAAGTGTTTTATATATTAAATTATTAAAAAATAAAGTATAATAAAAAATTCATAATTTTAGCACAATGAGGTATAATCTAACGATAAATATGTATATATATTTTTAGATAAAAGATTAATGATCGATTATTCCTCTTTTAATATTCAAAAAAAAAATTATAATTTTGCAAATAAAAATTAAAGTATTATGTTATTAACAAACCTTTAATACTACAAGTGATAATTTTGAAATGAAAGGAATTATAGGGTTAATTTGATAAATCTCAAGCAAACTATTATATTCAAAAGCTTAAAAATTGAATTTTTTATTTTGAACAAATGGTGCTATATATTGCCACGTATCTAATCATTTGTACTTCAGTTTATCTCATTTTATTGAGCTTTCCAAGGTAGACTATCACAATCATGACGTGGATCCAACTTGAATGTACCTTGGAAAATCAAACCAGTTCTTTTTTTTTTTTTCGCCAAAGAAACTTGAATTCATAAAAAAGAAATAGAATCCATATACAGCAACGCTGCAAGTCTTGGAGGCTGGACAGTAACCCAAACTGGGGACAAAAATCTATTTGACATGTGATCAGTTATCCAATCAACAACTTTGTTAGCTGTTCTATTAATCAAACCAGTTCAAAGAAATAAAAATCCTTGGAAAATTCAAATGGGTATGTGCATTAACAATCTAGTATTTTCCTATAATCCTATTCTTCAAATTATCCCTTTAGATATTGATTCTATATTTCAGTATAATCTTGTACGAAAAGATTTAAAACGAAATATAATTTTATCTTCTTCTTTTTTTTTTTTTTTTTTTTTTTTTTTTTTTTTTTCATTTTAACACATTTTTATATTAATTTAATTATTTTTAAAATTTTTTTACATAAATACATAAAAAAAAATTATAAAAATACATTCTAAAAAAAACTTTAAAAAAATCTATTCAGCTACTTTTTATTACAAAAATACTCTCATTCACTTTTATATCGTATATGCGATAATGAGTTTTCTTTACTCTATTATCATATATGAAGTAGGGCTATTTTTTTATTTTTTTTTTTAATTTTGAATTTCACAATACCAAACAATTATATATTACTAATGGTTAACTAATTAACAATTAATTAATGTTAAATGTTAATGGTTCAGTTGTCTAATTTTTTTTTAAAAAAAATATATTAACAATTCTAAATTTCTTCTTAATATTATTATAAAATTATTTTTTTATTTTATGAAATAAACTCTTAATAATCATATATATTATAATAACTTAAAACTAATTTAAATGAAAAATACAGAAAAATAATAAAAACTAACAATGGTAAAAAAAATTAATAATAAGAATTTTTTTTGTTCATTTTTATACATTTTAATTAATTGATGTAGTCAATATTTTTGCTATCTACAAATATTTTGATAAATTAACAATAATATCAAGAAGTGCATTAGCACACTTAAAAAAAAAAAAAATAGTAAATGGTATATGTTTACGAAAATATGGTATATGTTACGTATATATTTGATATTTGCAACGGTAAATTATATCATGGATTTAAGTCCATGTAGTATTGTGGATCAAGAGGGACCAATTGTAATTTAAGAGAGAAAAGAAGGGACCAACTATAATTAAGGAGAAAAAAGAGGAAACCAGCTATATTTAAGGAGAAAAAATGAGAGGAAACCACTAGATTATCAATTAAGTGACTATAATTATAAAAATCACTTTTTTTTTGCCATATATTAAATATATTAATCGTTATAATTAAATATATTAATCGTTATAATTAAATATATTAATCAATTTTTTTCTCCCATCAAAATATAAAATTTACATGTCTCTTGTACCATCAAATTTTACTAATAAATTCTTTTCATTTCAAACATTTTTAACGTACAAAATTTTTTTTCACTGTTTAAAATAATTATAATAAAATATTTAATAACTCAAGTTATAATATAATTTATTTTTAAGAATAAATTTTCATTTTTTGCTTTAAGACATAAAAAATTTGTTTTCTTACATTTGAATAATTATAATAATTTTAAATTTTAGTGATATAATATTGTATATTTTTAAGTATAAGTATAATTTAATAGTGATTAATCTCTAGTTTATGAATGATGAAATATCATTATAAGAGTAGCAAGTTTAGGTTTACAACTAATAAAGTGTATATTCATATGTTATTAATATCATATTCATTAAATATAAATTTTAGATTCATTACTTATAAAACGTATATTCATCTATTATTAGTGTTAGGTTCATCAAACATAAACTTTAGGCGAATATTAGTTATAAAGTGTATATTCATATTTTATTAGTGTCAGGTTCATTAAATATAAGATTTAGATTTATTACTTATAAAGTAAATATTGATCTGTTATTAGTGTCAGGTTCATTAAACATAAGGTTTATATTCATTACTTATAAAGCGTATATTTATCTGTTATTAGTGTTAGGTTCACTAAATATAAGATTTATGTTCATTACTTATAAAATGTATATTCATCTGTTATTAGTGTCAGATTCATTAAACATAAACTTTAGGTTCATTACCTATAAAGTGTATATTCATTTGTTATTAGTGTCATATTTATTAAACATAAGGTTTAGATTCAGTACTTATAAAGCGTATATTCATATATTATTAGCGTCAAATTGATTAAATAAAAGATTTAGGTTTTTTTTTCACATAAAAAAAGAAATCAGTTCAATTACATATAAAAATCATTTTAATGTGAATTAAAAAAATATATTATCTTCTTGCCTAATAAATTTTCAGCATAATTAAAACTATTGATTTTAATTTTGCATGTTTGTAAATATCACGTAATTAATAAATAAATACTAATAAAAAATTAGGAATATTGAATTTTGTACCTACATAGGATGTTCATACTTATTATCTACAAAATAAAAATATTAATGTACACTTAATTAATTTTGTTGGTGGTGGTTGTGAAATAAGGATTTTTTTAGTTATAAAATATCATTGTAAGAATAATAAAATTGAAAGACTAAACGAATTATTGTACCAAATAAAATTATGATAAATTAATAAACCAATTAATAATAACACTAAATATAAATATATTTTTTAAAAGAATAAAATAAAATAAAAGAATAAAAATATAAATGAAACACAAAAGAAATTTTTTTTTGAGTAAATAAAATTTTAGATTTGCAAAATATAGTTGTCATAAAAAAAGGTGGGGACTAGTGGTGAATATAAGGAGAAAAAATAGATTTGACAAAAAAAAAAAAAAAAAAAGCTGAAAGAGTGTGTGCATGAGAGGGACCTGGTCCAGTCCACATTGCATTGTGGAATCAGGTCCATAATATAAGAATTAATTTGCAACAACTTTATATTTATACAAATTAAAAACATAAAAAGAAATTAAAAAATATAAAGTAACAATAAATGATATACGTATATTATAAATTGGTATATGTTTAGTAGATTTTTAGTATTTGCAACTACTTTATATTTATACAGATTGAAAATATGAAAAAATTAAAAAGTATAAAGTAACAATAAATGATATATGTATATTATAAATTGGTATACTTTTAGTAGATTTTTGGTATCTGCAACTATTTTATATTTATATATATTGGAAATATGAAAAATTAAAAAGATAAATAATAAATTATATACGTATGCCATAAATTAGTATACGTTTAGTATATGTTTGGTATCTGCAACTACTTTATATTTATATATATTGGAAATATAAAAAATTAAAAAAATAAACAGTAAATGGTATACGTATATCATAAATGGGTATATGTTTAATATATATTTAATATCTGCAACTACTTTATATTTGTATTAAAATCTTGATATTAAACTTGACTATATACATATAATAAATAAAACGAGTGAATGAATGTGACCGTATACCATTCTTTGTGCACAAGCAATCTCTCCATCGTTACTTTTTAGAATTTGGATCCTTTTATTATTAAAATTAAAAACGACATAATGTATTATATAGTTTTTAATTTTTTTCTTATTTTTTTAAAAATTCTTTTAATTTATTAATAAACTTTTAAATTGGGGTAAAATCTTCTATTATTTGAAAATGGGATACAATTATAAAAAAGAATAAAGTTTGAAATAAATTTATTCAATAGGCCTTAATAAAATAGCACGAGTGATTTAATATTAGCGAACGAATACATTAGAAAAATACTAATAAAATTTATTGATTTAATTATATTTTTTTAATATATGTGAAAATCAAAGTGTGAATATTTTTATGGGACAGATGAAGTATTTTTCTTTCCATAAATATTTATAGCCCGAACATGGTAGCCAAAGCTGACCTGGGATGATTCCAAAAGACTAAAATATCTAGTTTCATACTCTAAACAACAAGCTTGTATGCTCCAACCTACTTAATAATTTCTCAATAAAAAAATGTCATTGGATTATTTTTCAATGTAAGTTTGCCTTCTCTCTCTTTTGTTTTTTAATGGTTGCTTCATTTTTTTCAAATCTCTCATATCATCTCTCCAAAGAACCAATTGCACTAGACACCTCACCAGCAAAAGTGTAATTTTTGTTAATAAAAAGTAAAGAGGCGAATAAAAATTAATTAGGTAGGATAAAAATTTAAAAAAATAAAATTGGAAGTATAATTGTAAATAATAATTAAAAAAAAAAAGAAAGAGTATGGAGTGTAATTTCCTCCATTTTTTAACCATATTTTGTATGAAATAATTGCTATTAACTATATATATATATATATATACACATAAGTGTTACAGCTCAAAATTTTTATTTACTGATTAGATACTGCACAGGCCCCCAAAGGCCTAAGAAATAATACATTTCAATTTTTTTTTTCTTTTTTGTTAGAATAAAAATAATACATTCCAGTTTTACTAGTAAATAGCAGCTATTTGCTATGCAAAGGAAAAGCAGGACTTGCAAAGGTTGCCCTCTTAACAAACCTCCCTTTCATTCTAGGCCTTTTCTCAGCATTCAATTTCCTGACTTCATACCTTATTTTCTTTGAGAACAACCTTGTTCTTCGTTTCTCTCTGTACCTTGACACTCTTGCCTCTCTCCCTCCGTCTGCCATTGCAGGGTGTACCCCTACTCCATTGCCGTGTTCTCCATATGGAAGATGGTGAAGTTCAGCTCCACAAATCCCCTGAAAAGATTAATTTACGAGATTTAGTTTAATGGTATTAAAGTCGAATGTTATGAAATATTCAGTCTGAAATCCAATAGAAATCAAATTTATGGAAAAAAAAAAATGTAAATATAATTGGACATATAAAATTAATTAATAGTCGAGTATTTATCTTATAATACTTACTAGATAATCTGGCCAACATTCGTCAGGGTCCACATCCGGCCGGTTGCCTGTAGTCCAAGGAGAGCCTTGGCTTGCCCAAGCAGTTATTACAGCTTCATAATCTAAACTCAGAAGTATTTTTCTCTTCTTTTTCTGTATCTTCTTCTTTTCACCATCATCATCATTATCTTCATATTCTCCATTCTTGTTTTTCAAATCTACCTTCTCATCTTCATCTCCACAGGTAGCAGAATCGTAGTCAAAGCTAAACTCAAAAGGCTGTTCTCTTGCCATATCAATTTCAGTATCAACATGACATTCCCTTACATCATCATCATCATCTTCTTCTTCTTCCTTTTCTATTTCTTCAATTTTCACTTTTTCTCTCCCTACATAACAATCTCTTTGCAATATTTCCTTCTCTTCTTTACAATCCACAAGCCCCAATTCCTCCATCCCAAAAGACTCATTTTCAAGACCCTTACCAAGCAAGCTCTCCACATCCGCAGCAAACTCAGCAAGATCCATATCAGATGGCAGAAACCCATGTAAATTCTGATCAACATCTTGTCCTCCATCACCACCTAACGAATCCTTTCCACTACATTCACCAACTGTTTGATAAGTATCTTCACCAGCAACAATAGTCGTTTCTGCTTCATTTGATGTAGTTGTTGTTGAAGTACATAACTCAGCAACTAATGGATCGAAAATTGGAACTCTATACAGTAATTGCTCCTCTTCATTGTCTTCATGAGATATTTCATCGGAACCCACTTCAGGCACAAGTGGAATTGGAATTGGGTTCCTTAATTTTTCATCAATTTTTGAATTAAATACAGGCTTTCCATGTCGAGGAGTCCTCGCCTTTCTGGTGAATCCTCGGTGCCAACAAGGTACTGAACTTATCTCCTTTGAAATTAAATCCAAAGATTTAAGAGAAGCAATTTTTAATCGAACCCTTTCATGTCTACGTGCTAATGGGTTAGCAGAGTGAACAGAAGAGTCACAAGCTTGGCAAAGAAATGCATCATCAGCAGCACAATACCATCTAGCCCTTTTTCGTATACAACTATCACAGGCTCTTGCCGTTTTGCCACCAACGGCATTGGCCACATTTTTGTTTGAAATCATGAGATTAGAAACCCAAAAAAAAAAAGCAACTGAAAACAAAAATCAAATCAAATGAAAAAAAAAAAAAAAGCTGAAGATGTTCACAGAAAAAAAAAAAAAAAAAAAGGAAATTAGTATTGAGTTCTGAAGAAAAAGAGTGAGCGAGGCAATGATATTAGTACTAGTATATAGAAAGAGTGACCCACAAAGCGCGCTTTTACATTCTAAAATGTGGGGACTTTTCTCACTTTTGAGAGTTTTCCACAGAGAAAGGGATTTGCACTTTTGGAACCATGACATGGCCTTATCTGATTTTTTATTGGTTGGTTTTGTAAGGATAATCCTAATCTCTGCCTTGTTATTGGTTGCCTCTCTTATCAGAGGGATTTCTTGTAGGGTCAATTCGGTAGTGCCTATTTTTTTTTTTTGGGCCGGAGTCGGTAGTGGCTAATTGGTAAGGATGAGAATTAGGTCATCTTCTGCTCTCTTTGTCCAACTTTTCCCTGCCCTAAAATTTGAAAGAAACCATTTTGTTGGTATGTCTTCCTTCCCCATTTTACCTGTTTTTAAGTTCAGACTTTTGCTTGCGGTCCCCTTCATCCATCTCTCTCAAAATGATACCTTTCTCAGTTTCGCAAATTTATCATGCTCTAATGTGGTGGAGTAACAAATAAGATCTTCCCTTGTGGAGTAACATAATTCCTCTATTAGGTTATGCCTTGTGTTATTGCTAACTTTCACAAATACAGTTACTTTTCTTTTTCGTGAATCTCAAATTATAGTCCATTTTCCTTAATTAATTTTTTAGTTTTCCGGTATGCTCCTATTCAATGTATGTAACTTGTTATCGAAACTTCAATTATTCAATTAATGTTGAGGTATATTAGGAAAAATATACTACTCTAACTAAATTAAATAAATTTTTTTAATACGTGTAAATATACATGTAAGCTTATCTTTAAAGGACGGAAAAAGTATTATAAGGATGGAGAAAGCATTATATTTGTTTCAAAATAATAAAATTTAAATCATGTTACCCATGTGTTTAGATTGAGAGTATACATTCTATTTATGTATTACAAAAAAAAAAAAATGATATTATAAAATCTTTTGAATAAAATAGTGTTTGAAAAAAATGAAAATTTAAGAGTAAAATTTTAAGCGTTCAATAATAAAATTTATAAATTACAAAATTATTTAAAAATTCAATAACTTATTATATGGAATACAAAATTTAAATTATCATTTTAAGTGGATATATTAACTTTAAAATTAAAAAATGCTTATCAAACACAAATAAGATAGGATAATAATAATTGTAATAGACAGTTTTTTAAATGCCAATATTGAATTGATTGGGTGTACGAGAATTAGAGTAGTCAATAATTTTTTAGAAAAAAAATTCATTTATGAACTAAATTTAATTTTTCACCATAAAATTTTATTTTGTTTGTTAATTAAGTTATTGAATATTGATTGGAAAAAGCTTAATTATAAAATGTTTTGCCCCAGTGAAGTTAACTTATCATAAAAGGAAATTAGCAATCCATGGCATCCTTACTAAAAGGACAACAACCTTTTCCTTTATACAATCTTTTTGCCCAGTGAAGTTAACTTATCATAAAAGGAAATTAGAAATTAATAATCGAATTTGAAATCTTTTAATCTTAAAAATTACTCCAATATCACTTTGGTTCTAATCAATTTCTTAATGCATAAAGATGTTTACACATATATTGACTACATGAGAAGGTAGACCCATATATGTTGATCAATCAGTAGAAAGAGACAATTTGGAATTAGGTTTCCGTATGTTGAAGAAGAGGCAACAGATTGAAAAAACATTGAAAAATGAAATTAAGATAAAACTACAACATTAGGGGTTGATTTAATTTAAAGAGATAGGGATTAAGTGAATATGGGATAAATGGATAATGATGATGTGGAGGTCTCATCAATCCCTTTAAAATGAAGCCCTCAGAAAAATATATTTGAGAGAGGATAAAGGGGGCTTTCACGGCGAAACCTCTACATATACATATATATATATATTCCTTTCCTTTGAAAATGACTATTACTTGTCTACTTCTCTCCCTCAACTCACATGCGTGTGCCTTAGGTTTATAAATCTTAACCAACAACAAAGTTGATTCAATAGTAGATAAACTCAATAATTCATATTATAAAAATATTTGAACTTCTAATTTTGAGAAATTGAAATGAGATCTTTTTAAATATTGTATATTGGTATAATATAAGCGTGAAAGGCACAATATTCCTTAGATGTATGTACATCAATCCCTCAAAGTGGCAATTAGGATTATTTTTTATCTTTTATTTTATATGCAATCAAGTGGTGTAATTAAACCTGCATCCATCCCAATCCTTAAAAGGGCAATTTTTAATATACAATCATCATACACACGTATATCGATCCCTCAAGTGATAATTACCAACAATTACAATTTGATATTCTTTTTCTTTATAAACTCAATTATATTGTCAAATGGCAATTAGGGGCAATTAGGTTTAGAGGTGGGCAAAAAAAACTGAAAAAATCAAATTAAATTTAATTCAATCTATTAAATTCGGTTCGGTTAGTTTCATAAATCGATTTGATTCTTTAAAATTTAAGTTCAATTTATTCGAATATTCAATAATTCAATTTGATTTAAACTGAATGTATCGAATGTTAATTCTTAACCATTCATATCTAGATTTTGGCCTATCTCGACATTTCATTTCTTGTAGGTATATATATATATATATGTCAAGTTAAAATAAAATTTTAAATCTCAATATATAAAAAAGTTTATACAAAGTTTCAATAATATCTTCAATCGACTCGAAAGGATAAAATTTTGGACAATATGAATTGAAGGCCACTTTATTTGGTTTTTCTGATTGGAATTAAATATTTCTATTCTCTGTTGTTTTATCAAGAACAAAATGACATCAATAACCTTTGATTCTGTGCCAAAATTTCTAACTTTATCGGGTATCGCGTAGTTAGATTACTCTTATAAGATATCGCAATTGTTAGTTATTACGGTTAGAAGGGAGATGATAATTTTTTATTGGATACCATACTTATTTTTGGTTACTTATTTTTGGTGAATCGCACATCTAATAAAAAGGAGAGGCCTCTCCCCAAAGGGCTTTGCTTCTTACCATCAAGCTAGGCTGTCGTCCAAAATTTCTAACCTCAAACATTAGGATAATGTTGTACATCATGTAAGGGCTCCGTCCTAGTCTGGGTCCACCAGAGATGTTATTCTCGGATTCGTGGGCCTTAGAAGAGTAAGGCTATTTTACGAGCAGCCTGCGAAATGTTGGGCTTTGGCTTGAGGCCCAAAAGTTGGAAATTATCTTTTGAGGTTTTTACACAAATACTTAAAAAAAAATAAAATATTCTTATGTCTTCGTTTCTTTTTCTTTTCAAAAATACAACTTATTAAATTTTCTATTTAAAAAATATCTCACTTTCAAATATATATCATAAGTATCAAAAATATATATAAAAAAAAAGCACTTTTAAAAATCTAAAAAGACAATGGTATTTTAGAAATATATATATATATATTATGTAATTTCCCCCCTCTTTTAGCCACTTGTCATTCTTTCTAAGGCTCTACGATTTCTACCCCTCATCACACGTATATTTAACAGAAAAACAAAAAGTAATGAATATGATTTTTAAGAATTCTATTTATAAAATGGTACCACACAATTGAAATTTTTAGTTTTTTTCTTTTTAATTCACAAAACTAAATAATAAATTTTTGTTTACAGATTAAAAACAGCATATGAAGTTGCATGTAGGATGACAATTTAATCCGCTTGCTCCGAACTGGATTCAGAATGGGACAGGTAATGATATAATTCAATCCGACCTGATTATATTATATTATATTATATTATATATATATATATATATATATATATATATATATATATATATGAAAAATTAATATTAAATAATTTTTAAAAAAAAAATAAATAAAAATAAAAAATAAAACAAATATATCCGTGACTACCCGTTCTGAAGCAGGGTGTGTATAAAAATAATGTTGATAAGATTGGTATAAATAATGAAAAACCCGCTCATACTTGTCTCATTGCCATCCCTAATTGCAAGTCAAACCCAGTTACCTAATAAATTATGTGACAGTTCCAGCAGATTTTCAAAGAAACTAAGACGATGTTTAGTATGAGGAATTTTGAATAATTTATAGATTTAGTATAAATTTCTCATTTAATACAATAAAAAAAATATAAAATCTATAAATTGTTCAAAATTCATCATCTGTTACAATTCTTCATTTTGAGGATTTTTGAAATCTCATCCACATAAAAGGTGGAATTTTGAGAAATACCTCATTTTAATGAATGAAAAATTTGCAAATATTCTTTTTATCACAAAAATGCCATTAAAATCCATGAATTTTATTTTTATACCGAACAAGTGAAATTATATAAATTAATGAAATAAAAAACCCATGTTTTTTAATTCTATGGATTTTGATAAATTCCATGGATTTGTGTATTCGAGTCATTTATTTTTTTTTTTTTTTTGACAAAACGTTTAAATATCATTATCTTAAATCATTGTCCAGTACATCAAGGAGAAATGAAGGAGGAGACTCTCATTGATGCACTTGATCAGACATAGAATTAACAACCCGAGCTAATTTATTATAACTAAAATATGTAAAATTTATTTAAAATATAAAAATATAGTGTTTTTCTTTATAACAATTAAATATTAATGACAAGCAGAATTTAAAGAAAATTTTTGTACTCGTCAACCTATTTCAAGTTAATTTTAGTAAGTTTATTTTCAGCTCCTTTTACTTTCCTATTCTTTAAGATTCAGTTGTTTCCTTTCTTGAATCATGGTACTACGTAAAAACTGTGATTTTTAGCCCGAGAATAGTTTAACAAGGGCTGATATATACTATTTATCATATATTATTAAATAAGAATTACGAGATTAAAAAGTCGGAGTAAGCAACTAATTTTTATTATAATGAAAAACAACCTGAGAATGTGTGTGTAGCTATTTCTGAAGTGATTGGATTCAAGGCCAGTTCAACAACTGCTTGCTTAGTCTCTTTCCTTCAAAACCTTTGAAATGGCTCGAATTGTAGAAGGTGTTGTCCTACAGCAGCCTCCAATAAGGCTAGCTCCTAAGTCATGCCATCTTGTTGCAAACAACTCAAATTTATCATCATCGAAACAAGTTGATGGCTGTCAATGCACAACATAGTAAGATATTAATTGATAGAATTTCATCACAATCTGTTAAGAGCAGAATTGCAGGCGTTTTTTGAAAATTATGGTTCCAAAAAATTATAAAAACAGAAAACCCACCAGCCATCTTTTAGCTCGGCCATCCCATACTTCGCCACTATTGGGATAAACAACTACCAACTTCTCAGTTAACTGCAGCCGTGAATTTTTGCAGGTGAAATCACAAAGAGTATAATGAGTAACAAAATAAATTGCCACTTTTTATTTAACATTTAGTCAAGTATTTGAAGCTTACTCATTTACCTCTTTAAATTTGCATATGAGACTTTCAATGAAATGGGGAGGTGCACAATTAATTCCAACTGCATTTACTTTCTTGCTTTTATTTATTATATCAAGGCACTCTTGAAAACTCTCACCAGATGGGGCATTCTCACCATCCACAGAGCTGAAGCAAATCCAAGATGGAATATTTATGTTTTCTTCTTCAAGCAACTCAACACAGGCCTGTAAATTGTTATTCAGATGCCATCAAGAGGCAACACAAATAAAAGTTCTAAATGTTTAGAAGCTAAAAGGTTTGAATTTCAGGAAAAGACAAAAAAAATATGCATATGATCAATAAAATTCATATTCATGAAAGATATAGTTCATCATCCATGCAAGTCATCCAATGAGAATCTTTTCCATTTTGTTGGTGTCTCATTTTAAGTGATCCAGAAAGAAAGCGCGTAGAATATCGTTTTTTTTTTTAAATAATGGCATTTACTAGTGCCAGTTAAATAAGGTAACAAGCATACAAGAGATAGTTGCAGGTAAAGGCTTGCTGTTTATTTTAGTAGACACAAGACAGTAAAAAAAAAAAGGAATAAAGGTTCTGATTAAGAGGGATTGAAAAGCCCTCTTATTCTGGAAGATATTCTCCTTTTGTTCTTCTTAGGAGGAAAGCATTTCCCTTGTTTTTGAACTCAAATGTTTTCTTCTCTCTTGATAAAATTTCCTCATTTATCAGAAGAGGAAGATGAAGAACAAGAAGTCTAAGTAGGGTGTATAGGTCAGCACCATTCTGTTTGAACCAAATTACTGGATTGAACTGACACATTTTGGTTAATTCGGTTTAGAAGGGCTCTTCAAACTTAAAAGCTGATGCATTTTACACCATTCACCAAATTATGTTAATCTTCAGTTATCTGGACATAAATATTACAGCCTAAGGTCTAAAGACTTATTCCCAATGTCTTTCTCTAGCTACAATAAGTCAAAAGAAAAGTTGTTCAATAATCAATTAAAAAAAAGCATAGTACATCTGAATTAGGCTCAAGAGCTTCTTTTAGTAAACAGCAAGAAATTTCAAAAATAAATGTTTTATATGTGTGCTCGCTAGTTGCTACAGCCCCCTAGTTTAATGAATAAATGACACATTATCTGATAGTCCACTGTGCAATCCAACACTATAGAAACAATATAAAATATTTGTGCAATCAGAAATTGAGAATGCAGAGGATAAACTCCCTTCGTGCAAAAGGAAATCCAATCTTTGAAAATAGGGGACAACTATATTATATCAATAGCTTTCAAATTATATGTAGCTTTGCAATTTCAGTTACTCTGTGCTTCTTGTACCTCTAAATCATTGAAAATACATCATTTTCCTCATTCTATTCTGTTGAGCACCAAATGCATTTTTTTGTGAAATATTATGAAATTAAATCATTTTTTTTAGTCGACTATGTTCTTGGATTACATCCTTTCTTGTGCATTCCTACTACCTAAATCAGCTCACTCATCCGAATTATTGTGTTAAGAAGAACAAACCTGTGCTTCAAGTTTGTTGGGTATTGTCTCAAAGGCCAATAAATCTGGACCTGCTTCCACAAGAACTTGCAATCTGCGTCGATGAAAATCCTTGAGCTTTTCCAGATTCACATCTGGCCCGTAATATCCACTGGAAGCAAACAACATAAACACAACCGAAAAGACGTAAATACAAGTATATAACCATAACATTGATTTACTGAACTATTAAAACTATATGATCCAAAGCTTCAGCAAAATATGTATTCTTGAAGGATCCTACCTGTACTCTGAACCATCAGCAAGATAAGCTCCATAGCTTCCAATGGAGGCTGCAACCAAAGCTCGGTTATATCTGTGTATAGGATTATTTTTCACAGCATCCCAGAACTTATCACGGGCTTCAACAGCCAATTTAACACTCTTCTTTAATAACAACTCTCCTTCTTCAATGGTCAGTCCCTTGGACACAAATCCAGGTAGGGTGGCCTAAAAATATAGAATAAAACTAAAATCAAATTAAAACCCAACACTTTCTACCATCCATATGAAAAAATCTTAGGTAAACCTAGTCCAACACATCATATAATGGACTATTCAATCATGGTCTTTCATATTAAACAATAATTATCTCATAAGGTGAATATGATAATTAATTATCTAAACCAGGATTGTGTGTATTGTAATTAATACGCCGACGTGTCATATCATTATTAGTAATTCATAATTTAACGTGATGAACCTATTTTACCTAACAATTTCGCGATGGGAAAGTGCATTATTTAAAATAATTTTCTTCTTTTTTACACCCATTGTTCTGAAGAATCAATAATCACCAATTACTACTAAATCATAAAATCCCAATTAAATGGACCCTTTCTTTTTCAATATTTCTTAATGTTTATGCATCTCTCATTGTCCAAGAAACCCAAATCCAATCACTTATGACAATGCATTACATTATGTTTCTTACATTATGCATTCATGTCATGAATAGAAAAAGGAAATACATATGATTACATAAAAAAATTGAAATCAATCTTAGTTTACAAAAAGCAGAAACCTGGTAAGAGGAAGTGACTAAAATGTCAGCACCAGCCTCCAAATATTCCAAGTGAACCTACACAATATCGTACAAAAAAGAAAAAATCAAAATTTGAAAAGAATTTCAAAACCGCTCCTCAAAAAATGAAAAGAAAAAACAGAGCATTGAGAGAAAGAGAGAGACCCTTTTGACGAGGTCTGGGTCTTTGATCAAACAAAGAGCGCTCCAAAGAGGGTCGTTAATAGCAGCACCGTGAATTTCGAGCTGGGTTGCGAATCCACCGTCGATCACAGCACAGCCTCCAGCCTTCTCTAGCAGATCCTCGAGCAATGTTGTTCTCTTCTCCACGCCCATTCCTCTGTTTCAAGATTTGAGAAGAGAGAGTAAATATGTTGGCTAATGGCTAATGGCGCCGGTGA
>CATKHJ010335584.1:0-14868 GCA_949750685.1 Vernicia montana | reverse complement strand
ATCATAATTTCTTCTAAGTAATTGTCTCAAATTCATATTTATTTTAAATAATGTTCATTACTTACTCTAATAACGTTTATTAATTTTAATTATATGTATATTATATTTTTTTTAACATATAAATAATAAATATATTAATTTATTTAAAATTTCGGTTCGATCCCGGTTCGACATCTAACCCGTAACCCTCTGTCTTCACCGGTTCTAAGACCGGACCGGGTTTGAAAATATTGTGAAAAACTAATTTTTTAAAAATATATATATACAATTTGGGCCGGGCCGGGCTTGAGCGGGCTTTTTTTGTAGAGAGTGAACTTGAACTTGGGCAGCCTAAAACAAATTAATTCTGGACTTAGGCTTAAGTAAAAAATTACAAGCTCAATTGAGCCCGACCCAAACCCACCCAAGCCCGACCCATAAACAAATCTAGGAAGGAGTAATAGATATCTTTTATATTCTCTTGTTAAAGTTAATATCTTTTTGTAGATATTTTATTCTAAATAGAATATTTGATAACTTCTCACTGCTAGGTGATTATCCAAATCCATTTAGAATTCTATTAAATATTATCTAAAATATATTATTTATTTATATTAATTAATTATCTTTATAATTAATTAATAATTAATGGATTCGAGTCTATACACTCATATGGATCTCTGAATCCAACCTATTAATTCTAACAATTTTTTTCACATTACCAATATGCAAGATTTCATGGAGTTTCTAGTTAACCGCTGTCAGAAATTTGATTTATCAATTTATTAATGTCAAATTCGTTCGCAAGGGGAATTAGGTGTCCCTAGATATTGTTCTTGTGTGTACTTTTTGATTATTTGATTTCTGCCTTTGCTTATTAATAATTTGGTTTGGCCCTGTCCTTGAATTGTTTACAATTAGAATTAAAAAAGATGGAAAATAATAGAAAGTAAAAAAAAAAAAAAGTAAGAGGCAAATGGATTGAATGTTAAATTATGATATTTTTTATAAAATAAATGACTTATTTTAGTTTTCAAATACAAAATTTTGAGTCCAATACATTCCATAAAACAAAAAAACAATAAAAAATACTTAAAGATTTAAGCGACTCTTTACTTAAACTAAACTCTTTATAACAAAAAGTTATCCAACAAAAATGACTCCAACAATTTCTCTATCTTCAAAATATAAATTAAATAGTTAGTTTGACTTTTTATATTTAGAGAGCTAAACTTTACTCTTTATTTAAATTATAATTAATGTCATCTCTTTCTATTGACTTGTTTCTTCAAAATAGTTTTTCTCTCTTCTTTCTACAAGTCATTTAATTCAAAATATTAATACTTATAGAATAAAATAAAATAAAGACTAAAATATAAAGTCCATTGAACTTGAGTAAAATTTTTTCCATTGAACTTGAGTAAAATTTTCTACTCTTTATATTTAAATATTAACTAAAATACTCTTTATTAGACAAATATACTCTTTATTTTTAAAGAATACCCTTAAAGATACTCTTATACATGAAACACTTAGATCGATAATAATACCAAGATATTAACAACATATATAGTAATTATCAACGCCTTTAAAAAATATCGATTTTACATTTTGATCCTCACAAAGTTTAGCATTCTTAATGATGGTAAATGAAAGAATCAAGAATTCACAAATTCAAAATTATCTATTTTGGCAAAAAAAAAAAAAATTATCTATAAAATAATCCACAAATTGTATTTGACAAAATAAAGACAATTATATAATTTGGTAACACAATTTATGATATAAAATAAAAATTTATGTCAATTTTTATTGACACAATTTATCTCACTTAGCATTATCTATAATATTTTTCATTAATATAAGTTGACTCTGCTTTATAAAAAAATAAGATCTTTTACGTCTCACGTGCTCGTACTCCCAAGTTATCATACCAAACACAATTTTCTCTATCAAATATCAAAAGCTTTCACCTAGGCCAAAAAAATATTGTTAGGAAGAAAAAAATTGCTAGATAAACAGCCATATTACCGACAGCCAAAAACCTATCCTAAGCACATCGTTGTCAACAATATTCAACACTGCTCAGACATTGCCACCATCAATAACAATAATTTCAATTCATCTATCAGCTAAACAGAAAAAATGAAATTTATGTCAAATTTTTACCAATCAAAAAGATTAATAGCTACTTGATCTCTCTTATACAAACAAAAATTAGCATAATATAATGTTTATGTTACAACGAGATTCATAAATAAAAGTTGAAGAAAAGGGAAAAAGATTGAGCTATGCAGAGAGTACCCTCGAGTTCTTTAAAATTTACATGGTCAAAATTGCATTCTCAGTTAACAGCAAGAACCCAAATCTCAAAAATAACCAAAAAGTATGCTACAGAAGTAAAAGCACCTTTAACAGTTCTATGCCTGTAATGGAATTGCAGCTACGCTTGTGTAAGCTGCACCCTTGACTTTCTTATGTGAACCATCTCTATCTTTGTTTGATTTCCGTTTCTTTGAACTTTTCTTCTCTTTCACTGCTTCAGGAGTCTGCTGTTGATCTTCCCCAGCGTGTTCTGCTAAAAGCATGTCATCCCCATCCTTAACATTAGAGGATATACAAGACTTGTCCTTTGCTTCTGCAGTTTGAATATCTGGCTCAATAACTGACATTCCTGTCAGAGTATAGTCCACCAAAAATGTGCTTCTTACTAGTCGGTCTATCCTGCTGAAATGCCTCTGAGAATATGGGATAAGGCCTTCAAGAAGTTCCCCAATCCCTCTTACCTGAAAGACAATAACAGCAAGCAGGTATACTCAACAAGCAAGTACAGATTGCAAGGGTCAGATGAAGTCTACTGTAGTCTGTAGACTGTCTCCAGTCAAGCCAAGCAATTGAGCCATGAGTGAACAAAATTAACTTGAATGCTTTCTCATATAACCTTGACTAATAAAAACAAAAATAAGCTATGGCCAATCACCTCAAGAATCTCTGTTGGAGGAAGGATGTTGAAAACTCGAAAGAGGATGTACTGTGCAACATGACACAGCCTTGGTTTTGTATTCCATTCTCGCACATACTCAAAAAGTAGACGAAATTCGTCCTTGCCAAGAGCAAGGAGGGCTCTCTCTATTTGATACTCAGCTCCTCTCTTCCTGTATGGACATTTTGGTAAGACTAGAAAAAAAATTGACACATGTTTGCATATATTGTCATATACTTGCTTACCTGCAAAGTTCAGCAAATAATGCAAAAAGTTTATGAGGTCTGCTAAGTTCAAATGCTATTTGGATAGCTTTGGCGTAGTCAGCATCTAACACAGCATTTTCCAATTCTTGACCTTTTAAAACTCCTTCCTCCTGTACATATAACAGGGTGAACAAATCCAACAAAACTGTATTATTAAAAAATTTAACATTGGGATTAACAAAAATAGTCATTCAGCAAATATCCAACAGATTTGAAGGTTATCACCTCTTTACGAAAAGCTTCCTCTTTATCAGAAGCAGTTGAGTCATACCACAGATTGACCACCACATCACTGCCACCTGTTGCAAACGTTTCTGTCTTTTTCCCAACAGCCAAGGCCCAGACCTGCAGAAAAAAATATATATATAATGAGCAATAAAGAACACAACAAAATTGGTCGATGGTTTAAAGACCTCTCAATTCTATGAACTGATGAAAAGCAGACAGATTTTCAAACATCCATTTTAAAAAATGGAAAAGAATTTAAAAAAAGAAAGTTAAATTGTTATAAGCTTATATATACATGCAAAAAAGTCCTAGCATTGGATCAAGAATCTATATGCATAAGATAGGCAGTAAAGATAACCATCCAAATGTTAAAAAACTTATGGAACAAGCTCAAGCCCTAAAAGTTAAAAGTATAAATTTGCACCATCCTTTTTGAACTCATCTGGCCACTTGAAGCATAAGCATTTCTTCATTTACTTAATGATATTTCTCTTAATCACCCATCTAGAGGAAGCTAGCAGGTGCAATCATTTAAATTACTTTTGAGTACTTATTCCTGAATATCTAATAAGTCAATGAATCCAAGTACTAGATAATGAAACATCTGGCTCATAAGATGCTAACTAGCATAATGTCAAGGATTTCCCATCCATCTTCCTTCAGCCCACTTTTGCATTTGTTTTTATAATCCAGAAGAAACTTAATTTTAGGAAAAGCCAAAGGCTAATTATACAAAAGTGATTCGAGAGAACCAAATAGGAAATCCTTTAGTTCTTCCTCTTTTGAAGGAAGTTCACCATGATATTTCTAATTGATACAGGATTAGTTTCAGAGTCAACTTGGCATTTAGAAGTAGTGTCTATTGCACGGACTCCACTGATCACTTTCTGCCCTGGCCCAACAGAAGTTTAAGAATAACTCATAATAGTCCCTTTTTCTTTCTTATAAATGCATTGTTTGGTTCTTTATCCCAAAATCTGAACCATTGTGTGAGTCCTATTACAGTAGTGAAAACTATACATGATACCTCAGTGTTGATAAAATCATTTAGCACACCTACTTGGATAGCAATTTGTCTCCTAAAAAATTATTCTGTGTAAAAGCAAATGCAATCTAGGTTAACATCGCAATTGTTATCCTTCACAACCAAACAAATTAACAACACCAACCCATGGATGCAAGATGGTTTTTCAACTTCTTGCCTGCTTTTATGAATACAGACAATGCAGAAACGTGTCAAATTTGTAACACACTAGATAAATGTAACCTATGATTACTGAACTGGGACAGGTCAAAATCCAGAACCATTTAACCAAATATAACAATACTCAGAGGTGAATTGTTCAAAAATATTAAAGAAAATCATCACCTTGTCCTCATGCTGATCATATGTGGCAATGCACTCATTCGTTTTTACTGTCCATAGCTTTACCAAACCATCAGCTCCTAAGAATAATTATCAAGTGGATTAAATATCATCACAAAGATAAAGAAAATTCAAAAAGTTAAAGTAAGGTTCATTACCACATGAAACAAATTGGGTGCCACGAGTAAGAAATGCTGCTCTTAATACACTCGATGTGTGCCCTTCAAATGTTTTTAAGCAAGACCCATCAGCTATAGCCCATATCTTTATTGTTTTATCGCCAGATGCTGTAATGACACATTGATCAACTGGTGAAAACTCAACAGACCAAATTCCTCTTTTATGCCCTTTAAGTACTACTACATATACTAGATCTGGAAGCCTCCATACACAAGCAGTCCGGTCCTGAACACAAAAACACAAACAAAATGATATTTGTAAATTAACCAGAGAAAAATAAACAGAGAACTACACAGTGATTATATATTCTACAAACCTGGGAACCACTACAAACCAAACTGTCATTTGGTGAAACAGCCAACGAATTTATATCCTTATCATGAGCTGCTACAACTGCTTTTGCTTTCAAATTAACAGGTTGATCCACATCATTTGAGATACAATCAAAACTCCATACCTTGATAGTACGATCACTGCAGAAGGACGACATAGGTTATTCTTAAAACATGTTGTGGATGAAAAGATCAGATAGGGGGAAAAAACTGAAGTTTAAAAAATCAGAAAGAGGGAGGAAGAGAGAGAGAGAAAGAGATAAACAAGTATACTCTTATTTAATCCCAAGAAAAGCATTTGTTCACACACCAGAAAAAAGCAGCTTTCACGTTAAGCAAATTATTCAGCTAGATTGTTTCAGGAAAGAAACAATTTAATTGAGCCAAGAAGAATGAAAGGACAGAATACCTTATATTATAAAGCCAACAGCTAATTATGATCCCACAAACTACTTACTAAATACATAAGCATCCTAGTTGCAATATAAACTCTAACCACCAAAGCTTCCCTGCAGTTAAGCCTCTTCAACATCCATATAATGAAAGAAAGAATTACCAAAAAAGAGAAAAGAAAAAAAGCTAACGGTCTCAGGTATAAATAAAAACATATGGATCATTAGTTTTCAGAAGGAAAAATTACACCACTGGTGTCTGAACTTTTTAAAATCTGCTATATTGACGTCTGAATAATTTTTTGTCTGACAAGTATCTCAACTTTTAAAAATAATATCATATAAGTGTTTTTAACCGTTTTCTAGTCACTGGAGTGCTGATTTGCAACTCTAAAATCTCTAAAGTTGGAGAAATGATAAGAAGAAAAATTTTTTGATTGTTAAATACAAAAATAAGATTTTAAATGAAGTTGGAGAATTGCAAATCAAGAAATTTTAGAGTTGCAGATCAACACTCCAGTGATCGGAAAATAATTAAAAACATTTATATGAGATTATTTTTAAAAGCTGACACTCGTCTGACTACAAAAATTGTTCAAACACCAAAATAGCATATTTTAAAAAGTTTAGATACTAGTAATATAATTTTTCCTTTTCAGAAAGAAATGGAACATATAAGTGGGTAATCATTATCATTGAGCCAAATTCAAATAATAGTTATTATGGTCATTACATGTATGCAATGCATCTTTTCTTTTTCTTCTTGCTGGTAGATCTAGTTTTCTTTGCCCCCAGTATCCCCCCATTCTTTTTGGTAGTGATAAGGTAAGGTATTTAATCTTCATTTTCTTTTGTGCTAGTTACTAAGATAATAATGAATATATAACATGGATACAGTATCTTCATTTGATATATCTATGCTCATTAGTAAGTTGCATCTCTCAATTTTAGTCGACTCTTTAAATATCAATTCATTTGATGCATTCTGCAAGTTTTGACAACAAAAAAAAAGGCATAGCAGCAGGGCTGTGATTTAAAACTATGATGATGACTTCTTAAACAACTGGTTTCTCAGTTCTGAATATTTGCCCTGGAGAAACATTATGTAAAAAGACTACAGGAATAACTGGTAAATACATTAGTGCTCACCTGCTACCACTAACAAAGAAATTCTTCCACTTCTTTGAAAATGCAACAGTTCCAACACCTCCCATGTGACCTGTGCCAACACCAATACAATTTCTGCCTTTTGAATCCCACAACCTTACCTGTATTGAGAACAGAATCAAAGATGGGAACCAATTTCACTTAAAACAAGAGATTAAACATATAGAGTTGCAAAAATATACTATGATGAAACACTTGAGGCAAAATTAGACCATTACAGCAGTTGTCTGAAAATGTTATATAAAGACAAAACTTACAGGCAGACCATCTACATCCACATTACCAGCAGAAAAAAGGACAGGAAACTTACTGTACTGTCCTTACTTCCTGTTACAATAAGCGTCCTTCCAGATCCTGATACACAGGTATCAAGGCACAATACAATTTCAGTATGACCTGCCAATACATAGGAGCACGACATAGTTTCCAGGTCGTACACTCGAATCTGCATTGTGTGAATTGAGACACATATTAGGAACCAAAACCTGAGAAAAAATTTCAAAATTAACAGCATGTATGCATGACAAAAATTTCTCTAATTCTCTGGATCAGCATGCACAGATAGACGTCTTTCACTATTAGGAAATCAAACACATTGGGAGACTCGTGTATTTCTATTCTTGTTATGGGAGACTGTCCATAGCCCATCTCAACTCCATTCACAAGACCATAAAGTAAGGAGTTTGAACCTACCATCTCTAGTTTTAGTTGCAAATGGCACCACTGAACAAGCTATTTGCAGAAACAGACATTTAGAAGGCAGAGCGAGAGACCCCTTATCTAGGGATGTGGGCGGGAAAAGAGCCATTGGAAGGTGATTGTTCATCTAGCTATATACCATAACAATATAGGAATACTCATAGCACATCAAAGTACCAAGAATCTTCTTTTTCTTTCTTATAAGCTCATCCCAACCTTTCAACTCATAGATATAATCGACATTAACTACCATTAATCAGGTATAATTTAACTCAACCAAACATTGTATCTAGTCTTTCCTCCATATATCAGCACATAAAACACTTTAGGGAATTAGGTTAAAGAAATTTTCAAACACTTTACCTGTTCAAGATTTGTTGCAACAGCAAGCAAATTTTCCTCCTCGCCCAAAAACCTCATATCCAGAATCTCTTCATTGTACCCAATAAGCCTCTTGCTCAACACTAACTTGATCTTCTCTTCAGGTTGTTCAACTGTTAAATAGAATAGAAACTGCTGATCAGCAGTCACACAAAGCAATCCTTGATCTAAAGGAAGGATAGCAGCAGCAGTAAAGCCTCTTTTTGCTTCATCTGTGTCTGAGGTAACTGTAACGTCTGAGGTAACTGTAACATCTGAGGACTTTTGCTCATAAAGGCAAACTGCACTGTCAAAACAGATACATAATAAGACTAGAGTCACACAGCTCAGCTCATTTCAATCCAAAGACAACTAATTATGTTAAAAAATCAAAGAGAAAACACAGTGAAACAGTATCCAGTGCCTGTTATTAATATAGACTTCCTACGAATTACTTGAAAAGTATCTTTGAATTATACCGTTCAGAGTTCCATATCCGTACAATCCCTCGTTCACCAGCTGTTATAAAATAAATTGCTGAAGATCCATTTTTGCTTTTCCCCCTCTGCTGACTGTGCGAAACCAGAAATGAAGAAAATTGAGTCCCTGAAGGAATTACACACAGAGCTTCCAGCACCTCATACGTTGGAATTGTCATCTTAAAGATATAGTCATGAAGGTCCCACAAGTTCACCACCTAAAATCATTAAATCATCAGTATTAAGTTAGCAACTTGTCTATGCCACAGTAATGCCATCCACTGGTAGTCATAGTTATTAAAGGCCTAAGGCGCAAAGGGGTCCTGGAGCCTAGGCGCAAAGGCGGGCGCCAGAGAGAGATGAGGCGCAAAAAAAAGGAAAATGAAAGAAAATTCAAATTAATTATAAATATGTACAACAAATTAATTATTTAACCAAATAAACACTGAATAATCATAACAAATTTAAGATATTAACTCTATTTAACCAAATTAACACTTACTACTCATGACAAATTCAAGAAATCAATTCAATCTAACTAAATTAATGCTTAATATTTATAACACACATCCAAGAAATCAACTCTTTTCTAAAAGAAAGTGACAAAAGTTAACTCTCAAAGCATCATTGTTAAGAATCTAAACAAGAAAAGAAAAACACAATATACAAATTCAAAATGAAGACTTGAGAAAAACAAAGAGTGAAATGGGGAGAAAAGGAAAAGAAAAAAAAAACAGTAGATATACATAAGCCAAGGCCTTACAAAATGAGTTATCTTTTATAATATTATGTTATTACTGCTTAAGTAAAAACTAGGAACTTTGGAGGAAAAAAAAAAAGTAAGGAGACTGAAAATAAAGAAGCCCCAAAACATGACCGAAGGAGAGACCCAAGTCACCTGGATGCCAAAAATGGAAATACCGGCACCGGGCGACTCAAATGGTGGTGGTCAGGCCAGATTCCAGCAACTTTCCGGTGACGGAGGTGGATCTCCAGTGACTTTTCCAGCACGTGGTAGCCAGATTCTGATAGATCAGCAAATTTCGAGTCTAGTGGTGGTGGCTATTTGGGGTGGGCGTCCTCACCGGAGGTGGAAGTGTAGAAGGCGTGCCTTGTTTGGGCCTTGTGCCTTGAACAAGGCAGGGGCGCACCTAAGCAAAAAGGCGAGCGCCTAAGTGAGGTCGCCCGCCTCTCTCTTGCAGAGGCGCAAGGGCCATCGCCCAGCGCGCCTTTAATAACTATGCTGGTAGTCAATTGCAAAAGACTAGGAAGAACCTAATTCAACATGATGAAAACCATGACAAGACTTTTAAGTTCTTTTTTTTCTACAATTTGGACCAATCCACCCACTTGATTTCTTATATTTAAAGATATCCAATTTGTGTGTTTATGATACTATTGTTTCATAATCTTAGTATCACAAAAAAAGCTTCAAGGAAGTTTAGCATTTGATAAATATATTATACGTCTTTGCGGGTGATGTTGGCCAGAATCTTACCTTATCTCTTCCAGCAGTGAGTAATGTCCAGCCATCTTCGGATACTGCCAAAGAGGTCACTGTTGAAAAATGTTTTTCAAAAGTTGCAACACACTTCTTGGCTAGAAGATCCCAAACTCGTACAGTTGTGTCATCACTTCCAGAGAAAAGCTATTAAAATAAGAACGCATAAAAAGATGAATCAATGACTGAAAGAGAAAAGGAAAAATAATATCTTTCCTGGAATCAAATCAACTAGCAGTTCACTATCTCCTGCTGTAACTAACACATATCCTTTTAATGAGCTTATATGTAATGAATGTCAGCAGATATAGCAAGTTCTGATTTTACACATCCAAAAATATAACACCATAAGAACATGGAATGAGTTAGTAATCATCCACAAAGGCAGCAGCTATCTGTGGGGATGGAAGAGAAAAAAGCTTGTACCTCTGAGCACTCACTCATCCATTCCCGTAGATAACCTTTCACTCTACATGACATTTAACTGACCAGACAAGAGTAAACATACTCCATTTCATATATTCAACCATGTCACTATGTCAGATTGAGGAGGCAATAAAACACAAATCGCCTGACCAATTTAGACAATGTCTGTGACAAGATCCAAAGAGATCTTACAGATAACCTAAACTGTGGTGCCAACAAAATTCTGAAGGGAACATTTACAGAAAGGCACCAAAATACTTGAGCTCAACCCATTGATGCATCAATTGGTGTCAAGATATATACATTCAAATATATTTAAGTACCGTCTTATTGATTATAATTACCACTTGTTCTTTGATTTGTTCACTCTTTTTTGTTTTTTCCTCAAATAACATATCCCTGATCCGAAAGATATTGGTGATTTGAAATAGTATCCTGGCTACTATTATCCAAATAAATATTTGCTTAAACCCTTCGCAGTCTTTTGTGGCGGAGTTTTTCAGTAGCAAGGTTAGTTCTTTCAGCAAGATATCATTTCATCAATTTAATTGTTTATAAATGCATATCCTTAAAGAATTTTTTTCTCTAATACAAATGCATGTAATAAACCATGTTATCATGACATAATATATTTAAAAAGCAATATTTAATTCAAAATAAATGTAGGAGCTCACTCAAGCAAAAACACTTGTGAGATAATAACACAGAATGACAAGAAACATAAAAACAGTGTAACTTACAAGCATTTTATTTGTATCAGGATGGAACATGATACTGGTCACAACCCCTTTATGGCCTTTGAAGTAATGAGTGCAGAAGCCACCATCAACATCCCAAACAAGGACTTTCCTATCAGCTCCTGCAGTTGCAAGCAAGCCTCCAGACCCATGGCAAGCCATGCCCATCACTGGACCGTCATGGCCCTGCTCAATATAAATGAACATCTTACAATTTTTAGCTCGAAAGGGGAAAAAAAAAAAAAAAAAAAAAGAACAACTAATTTTTCCCCTCTCAGTTTCATATAATGATTTATATATATATATATATATATATATATATATATATATATATATATATATCCAACTAATAGTAAAATTAAAAAAATCCAATTTTTTTAATCCAATTTCTAGCAGTTTCCTTCATTTTCTCATTAAGTAGAAAAAACACATTTAAAGTTTACCTTCCATGAGCGAAGGCATTTCATAGTGGATAAGTCCCAGACCCTAATTTGCCTACTGTGACCAGCAGAAAACAACAATTTATCATCAGGACTAAGTGCCAAGGCCGTGACAGCCTCCATATCACCATCGATACTTCCCTCTATTGCAGCGTTGGCCGAATCAACAATTTTGACGGCTTCTCCACAAGCGCAAGCAATGAAGGAGCCATCCGATGACACCGCGAAAGGCCCCCCACTGTAGAACTGCTGCAGCGACGGCACACTCCTGTAATTTTTCTTAATTTGCACCGACGCCATGAAGATTAATCTAATTTAGATAGAGAATTGTGTGTAACCTCTGTTAGTAGGTCAATAAAATAAATAATGAAAAAGTAAGAAAATTCAATTGAAAGGAAAGAAAAAGGAAGTTAGGGTTTTTGATACTGATAAAAGTGAATGTTAGGGTTTAAGATTATTATTATTATTATATAGCCATATTCAAAATAAAGGAAAATAGGAGCATATTAAGGAGGGTGTATTCAATTAAAATTTTTATAAAAAAATTTTAATGATTTATGTGGAGTTTATAAAGTTATGAATGACTTTTTAAAGATTTTATTTTAAAAAAAATTTATAGACGTTAATAGACTTAACTGCCATTAATAATAATAGATTGTTAAATAATTAATTAATAAGATTATTTTTTTCTAGTTACAAAAAAAGGAGAATATTCAGGAAAATATATAAGAACACTTAACTGCCATTAACTTTCATCTGCATAGGAACTCTAATTGGCCAGCTCACACATTTTTTGTCACTTTGCAAAATAGACAAAATCTTATCAGAATGATCGTTCCAAATATTCACTCATCGAGCATGACTTAAAAATATAGATATTAGAAAATTTATTGTTTGATTGCATTATCTAAATATGTGCTTATATATCATATTATAATAATTCTTATTTTTAAGTTATTTTAACTTTTTAATGTTATATAAAATATTATTGACATTAAGAAGTTCAAATAAAAAAAAATAAAATGTGAGGTTTGCAATAAAACAAATATTTTATTGCAATTATAAAAAAATAAAGCTACATTAGTAATAAAAAAAAACAAACACACTGCATATGATTAGTCAATTAAAAATAATTAATTTAAAATTTATATAATAATTCTATATAATTTTTTATGTATATAAATTACATATTCTATTTAAAAGAAGAAAAATAGAACATTTTAAATTTTTTAAAAATTATGTTTATATTAAACAATCTATAATGGTTAATTTAATTAATAATTAATGTGTTTAGACACCCACCCGTTAACATATTCTTATCAATAGGTTTATATGTTGTGTGTTAATTTTTTTTTTGAAGGTTGTGAAATATTTTATTTTAATTTTTATATGTGGCTTTAAAAAAAAGTCGGCTGAAATCTTGAGGGGAAGTGAAAGAGAATTATGGAGATTTTTTATTCATAACATACATAAAAAGTCAATGAAAATATATAAAAGTCTATTATTTATAAAAATCAATGACTTTTTGAATACTTGTTAACTTTTATAGACTTTATAAAAGTTGCAATTGAATACTCCTGATTTCTATAGATTTTTTAAAAGTTTTTAAAAGTTATTATTGAATACCTCTTGACTTTTATAGAGTCTTTAAAAGTCATTATTGAATACCTCCTGACTTTTTAAGTTCATAAAAATTTTTAATTCTTCTAATTCAATACACCCATGTAAAAGAAAAAAAAAATTGATATATTGAAAAAATAAAAGTTACTATTTGGAAAAAAAAAAAAAGAAAGAAAAGGTACTCGGGCAAAACAAAATAAAATAAAATAAAAGGTAAAAAAACTTGTACTAAACTGAAATTCCGGGACACTGAAATGCGGCTGAGTTTAGATTTTAGGGTTTCATTTGTTTGGCTATTAAAAAAATTTTAAGATTTAATAAATAATAAAATAATTTATTACATACTGAATTTAAAATTATTTGTTAAATAAAAATAAATTATAATTAAATTATTATCATAATAAGATGTTTTTAATTAATTATAGATAATAATAAATTATCAAAATAAAAAAAATAAAAACTGAAAATAATGGAAAAAAAAAAGTAATGAAGTTAATAAGTAATTAAAAAAAAAATAGTCGTGGGTCTGCATTGCGAAAATGTTGATTTAATTGTTTACTTTAATAATTTGAAAATTAATTCAAGAATTTTTTAAGATTTTGATATATATTAATTTATATAATTAATATTAAAATTATTGATAGATGAACTTTTTATTTAAAAATAGCATTATTCTTAAAAGATAACTTATATTTTTATTTTAGTATTAATTTAAACTCTGTCCATTAGGACTTCATTTGATGTTCCATACCCTCTAAAATCATTTTATTAACATTCATATTCACATATCATGTATATATAATAATGTAATAATTTTATTAAAAATACTGCTTTTTATTTTTGAAAATTCAATGACCCATAAACTCTAAAATATAATCTCATTAACAATCACATTTACATATTATGTACATACACTAACGTAATGATTTTGTCACTTGAAAAGTTATAAATAATAAAAAAAAATACAAATTATCAATATTAATAAACATGAAAAAAAATGTGCATCAATACATATATAGATCTAAGTATACACAGAGAGAGTATATAATTAAAAAAATAAATACTTCATGGAGAAGGCTAGTGAGTTCACCTCAAGTGAAATTCACAGCAGGTATTGTTGTCAACATAATTCTATGGAAAGAATCTAAGAAATACAAAGGCTAAAGAAATATAAAGATAAATGGTGTAGAACCTCAAGATCAATATAGTTTTTATGAACCAAAAAGAAAAATCAAGTCTAAGTAACATCTATATAATAATGTTTAACTTGGTATATGAAAGATACCAAAATAGTCAATGATCTATTTAGTAATAAATTATTCGGACAATGTGTAAATATACTCTTAATATTTAGTTAAAAATGCAGATCAACACTTAATATTTTTAAAGGTACGGATATGTCTCTAATATTATAAAAATAGGCAAACACGCTCCTTCTTTCTATTACCTCCATTATCTCTCTCTCTACACTTTTTCTTTTTTTTTTTAATTTTTTCTCTTTTTTGTCATTTTTTTATCTTTACTTTTTTTTTTTAATTTGTATTTTACATTTACCTACAAAATATTTGTATATGTATATACATATAATTTGACTTTTTCCATTTATTTTGTATTTATAAGTTTATATAATGATAGTTGTAATTATTAATAAAATTTAATTATATTATTAGAATATAGGATAAAAATTTATAAATAATTAATTATGATATTGAA
>CATKHJ010335577.1:0-10997 GCA_949750685.1 Vernicia montana | reverse complement strand
ATATACCTAACCACATGTGAGTCAAAGAGACTCGCGTGGGTCCAACAGTACGGATTGCTTGTTACACCACTGAAATGATCGGGGATTCGTCGCGAGGTGAAATGCTTTCGCTATCTCCCAACATACTCAAAGAGAGTTGTCGAGCCAATGCTACTCGTCGTCCAAAAGTTTTCCTAAATCTAGAGCTAGGCAATGAGCCTTTATTATGCAAAGTGATGCATGAAAGTAGAATTAAATTTAAATGCCAAATAGATATTATTTTTGAAAAAATTTAACCAAATAGTAATCCTCTTATTTGCTTTCCTTTTATTGAAAAAGGGTGGCAACTAGTCCCCAGTGGAGTCGCCAACTGTGAGGCCTCACCCGAACGCCCCTCCCCTCGCTCGGAGGAAAATATCTTAAGGAAAGGCGAGAGCGATTTTTAAGGGAGGTTAAGGAACGAGTTTTGGTGCTCACGATTGGAAGCAGCAATCGCCTCAGAAAATTAATTTTTGACTTTTGAAAAGGATTCGGGAGTCGCTACCCTAATTTATTTTAAATGAAAAAATTAAGGAAAAACCCAATTTGACTCCAATTTATTAATCTTTTGATTAATTTACCCAAGGATAAAACCACTAATCTTCGAACCAAGTTTGGGCTTGGGGACTAGGTTTTTGGTTTTGAATAATCTCGATATAGCATTTAAATCTGATTTGACTTTTTGAAAAATGATTTCATGGATGACGGATATTGATGGCAATTTATAATGCTTGAGCATGGCATATTTATGAGACAGATGGAAAAATAAAGAGTAAGTATTTATAAAGCGAGTATTTAAACATCCACAAGTAAAGGAGAGTATTTCCTTTAACCCTTATGGGTATTAGGGACATCACAAAATCGCTCATTTACTCCAAAAATGATTAACTAAATAACATTAATTACAATTTACATGAAAAAGCATAAATTTAAATAAATGGGGGAGGGGATTGGTTGGGATTTGAATTTGAAATTTGGATTTAGATTTTAAACTTACCTACGTACCCCATTGAATGTGGATCAAAACCCGCGTAGTTCATTCCACTATAAGGTGAAAGGAGGGTTTAAAAATCGGTCTGATTTGATTAGTTTGATTTGATTTGGGATTTGAGTGAGGGTAAAAGATTATACTTTCTTTTTGGATGGTTTGAATGGTGAGAGAGTGGTTTTACCGGAGAGTTCCGTTTCGGAAAATGAAAATGATTTTCAAAAAAAGAATTAATTACTCAAATTTTAATTAATTAAAATGATTAATTAATTAAAATGATTAACTAAAAGGATTAATTAACCACTTGAGTAAAAGATTTAATTAAAAAAAGAGGATTAATTAATTAATTAAAATTGATTTTTTTAATTAATTAACTAATTGAGAGTTGGTGGAAAATTAAAAAAATAAGATTAATTAATTAATTAAAATTAATTTTTAATTAATTAATTAATTAATTGGGAGTTGGTGGGAATTTTAAAAAAAAGATTAATTAGTTAATTAAAATTAATTTTTAATTAACTAATTAATTAATTAGAGAGCGAGAGAGAGAAAGCAGTTGAAAGATTCACAAATGCTTTGAGGTGTGTTTTGAAGTTGTGAGGAGGAGTACTTATAAGGAAAATGGGGGTGGAAAAAAGACTAAAAGGGTACAAAAAAGCAGAAAAAATGAGGGGCAATTTTGAAATTGCTCAAAAAGTGATGGGGCCGCAACATAGAGATGCGGAGCCGCGTCAGGTCTGCGTGGCTCCGCGTGGACGCCACGCGGCTCCGGCTCGGATTTCGGGTCTTTTTCGGGCAGTTTTTGAAAGTTTTAAGTCAGTTTCTGGGGTATTCTGAAGTCTAAAAAATTACCGGTCAGTGTCATTGGATCCGAAATTAATTATCGGACATTTTAGCAGTCAGTTTAGAGGAAAATTGGGTCATTTTTTGGAAAAGGTTGTCTGGTACAGAAAATCTGGTCGGAGTTGGAAAAGTGATATCAGTCTGTGTTGGAAAGAAATAAATCGTTTACCTTTCGGGGGCGCTACCCCATTGACCCCTGCCTGCTAACCGGCTAGCAAGACCGTCGTACCGGCTCTGCGTAGCACACGAAATTTAGCAGGTGTCAAGGTGCAGCAGCATCTTAGGAGTGCAAAATTGAGGGTTCACACATAGCAAATGTCATTAGACGTTATCTACAATGTTTGTTGTATGTTAGTGTAAATACGATAAATTCTTAGGTTTTTTCTATTGGGTTAGTCTATAGGTGATGTGACATCATTAATTGACGTGTCTTATTTCTATTGGATTAGTCTATAAGTGAGATGGTAGACTCAGTCTACCTAAAAATATTTACAATAATATACAACAGACATTGTAGATAACATCCAATGACATTTGCTATGTAAAATCAAGTTCCAATATACCAATAATTTAACAAATTTTCCACACAATTGAGAATCAAACACACAGGACCATTTGGTCCTAAGCCATGGTGCTTACCGCTAGGGTGTCGAGAAATTCTTAGGTAGACCACATCAAATAGGTATCTAATGAAAAAAAAAAAAAAAAAAGTATGAACAAACTACACTTTCCATTCTTTTTGAAGGATAACAAAACAAGCTCGAAACAGATTAGCATAATTGCTCTTACTAACCTCCTTCTTTACCAAGTCATGGATCACAACCGTAGAATCCAACTTAATAATAACTTTATGATGCCCAAACAAACATTAAACCTTACAGAAGAGCCTATAACTCAGATGGTACTAAAGTGCATTCACCAATATTCACCATCGCCCATTGCAATCTCATAAAAGTCCACCCCCACCTGCAATACTTATTGGATTGCCTTTTAAACCATTAGTATTTAATTTCACCCATCCATAATGTGGGGTTGTCCAACTAATAAGACATTGAACTTGCGACTATGCGTTTAATTCTGTAAGTTGAACCTGTTCCGAGGCACTTTCTATTTCTTTGCACCAATTCAATTGTCGTTGCAAGCTAAATAATGAGCCCCGAGAAATCCGATTGTTCCTCCATTTTCACTACTACCAAATTGTAGTGACACAAAAAATACTCCAACTACCCTCATAATTACCATGGCATTAGTAGAGAAATGCCATAATACCCATTCCTTTATAGTTAAACCTTTGCAATACAAATAGCTATCAGTATCAAGAACATAATCAATCATTTAATGTCCCACTCAATTTTTAGCTATATAATTGAGTTTGACTAAACAAATGAGGAATTATTCTGTGTACCCGATATATTAAAAAATAGTGTACCATAAATTAACATTTAAGTAGTTATAACTTATATTTATGCAAGATAAATCCTACTTGGATGTGAGTAAAAGTGCAACATTTTCTAATACACTATTAAATCTTATACTTAAAAAAAAAAACAAAAACAAAAAGAAAAAACAAACAAACGTATCTTTAATTTCTTACAAATCTTTTGAGCCAAATGTGGATTGTTGACTGTTCGAATTGCAAAATAACCTATGCCGCTGAAAAAAGTGTGTTAGATGTGATGTAGGCACAAGACTATAGGGTCCCCTTTTGCAAAAATAATAATAAAATATGGAAGAATTAGTTAAGACAGATCTATAATCCGCAATATTTTGACTCATCCTTGGTAAAAAAAAAAAAAAAAAAAATTTGACTCATCGAACTTTCAATGAATAATAAAGAAAAAAGGAAAATTCTATGCTATTTTTAGTGTAGCTATTTCTTTATACAGAAAAAAAAAAAAAAAAAAAAAAAAAAAAAAAAAATCAATGTTATTATTATTCGTATTATCGTATAGATATTGATTCACTAACCATCACTTCTAAACTTGGGCCAATGAACAAACATCAATGGTTTTTTTTTTTAATAAATAGAGTAAATTATTATTTTGTCCTTGAGATTTGACCAAATTAATGAAATAGTTCATCCTTTTTGAAAAAATAATTAAATTGTCCCTAAGTTTTGATTCCGTTAACAAATTAGTCTTTCCTTCATTTTTTATCGTTAAAAACCTATGAAAAATCTAAAATACCTCTCATTTACAATTAAAATTTTCATCTCTACCTATGTTGCTTAATCTTATGTTGTGTATTGAAAATTTCAGTATATCTTCATCAAAATTAAATGGGAATTTGGAGTTTCAAAATTCAAAAAAAAAAAAACAAGAACTGAAACTTACGTGGACTAGTGGTGGTAGAAATGGCAAACTCCAGTTCGGAATTATCATGCGATGGAAAAAGATTGAAGATGACCTAGTTGGACTCACAACAACTAAACGAAGATGATATGGGCTCTTGAGGATTGAGCAACGTTGGGAAGCAAGACCATCGACGCTGACATGGGTGAAGTCCTAGGTGTGCGCTAGTGTGGCTTGATTGGTGGTGGCTTCAGTGGCAGTAGCTTCGACTGTGAAGGATCGATCGATGATGATGGGTTCCTCATCGACGAAGGGACCTCCAGTGATGATGGAGTTTTCGATGGTGATGGTTGAATTTTTGTTCCCTTAGGGTCTTAGGTTTGAAATTTGAAAAGGATTTTGAGATAGGTGAGTAGGTGAGAATGATCGGTGGGAAAGAGAGTGGCAGTGGAAAGAGAGTGGCAATGGTAAAGAGATGGGAAGAGGGTATTATAAAGTTATTTTCTTTTTTATTATTATTATTTTTTAGGAAAATCAATAAAAATTAGATGGAAGGACTAATAAGTTTGATGGAGATAAAACTGAGGGACGATTTAGTTAGTTTTTTAAAAAGAAGAGACAACTTCATTAATTAGGTCAAACCTCATAGATGAAATAGTAATTTGCCCTAATAAATAACTTGATTACTCTAACATGATGTAATTTTGTAATGGTTCAGCCCTAAACTAGCTCCAGATAACCTATTTTTTAATGGCTCAATCCCGGCCTAAAACGGTTAACCCATGTTGTATAGATAGTAACTAGATGGACCTTATAAACCGCTTTCCACTTTCATTCCTAGCTGATGTGGTTTCAGCTCTTGTTTGTTGACGTGCTAACTTAACCTAACACCTTAAGTTGGCAGGTCACCTGACTAGACTGTTACATTTCTCTCCTCTTTTGGGATGCGATGTCCTTGTCGCAACCCAGTTGGCTCATATTTTAAAACTAGACTTAAGCCAAGGTCCAGCCCATGATTGGCCTTAGGTATTATGGCTTGCTAGTGCACCGGGCAGCTCCATCTCGTGCTTTGCTCCACGAATAGCCCTTTCCCTATGGGTTTACCAACTCTGCACAATCTGACCCCAAAGTAGCTCTTATACCATTTGTAATGACTCGGCTCGAAACTGACTCTAAATAATATGCTATTTAGGGTGCGTTTAGAGTTGTTGTTAGAGGTTAAAAAAGCAGGTTTAGAATTTTTTTTATTTAATTGATTGATTTTTATTTTTTTTTATAAACTGCTTTTTCAAACTTGTTTCTAGGAAAAACATCAATTTACCTGTTTTTTTGAAAAATTAATTTTAAAAAATATATATAAATTTTTTTATTGAAAAGCGCTTTTTTTAAACATAACCCTAAACGAGCCCTTAATGGCTCAACCTCTGCCTAAAACAGTTAACTCAGATTATATAGATAGTAACTAGATAGACTTTATAAACCACTTTCCACTTTCATTCCTAGCCGATGTGATTTCGGCTCCTACTTATTGACGTGCTAGTTTAACCTAACACTTTAAGCTGGCAGGTCACCTCACTAGGCTGGGTTAATTTCACCCGTCGTCCTCGAATATATGGCTAATGCACTTTATGGTCCTCAATTAAAAAACATTACTTAAATATACTTGAACTATCACCATTTGTAACATTAAAGTCCTTCCATCCAACTTCCTATTAGAATTCTAACGGAAAGCTTATGTGATAAGCCAGCTAAGCATTTTTTTAAAAATTTTATGTCACGTCAGCCCTCCATTAACTCTCCTTCCTCTCTTTCCTCGCATGAAGACCACTGCTCTGCTACTCTCTCCTCCACCTTCACCTACTAAAGCTCATCACTCAACATGAGACAAAAGTGCTCTTCAACAACTGGATTCCTAGAATGAAGGAATGAAAATTAATAGAGAAGTTAAAACAATATCATGCCTTTAGATCCCAAAAACCCAAAATTGAAAACTATATCTTCAAAGATTTTTCTAAAAAAGCAAAAAAACTGCAAATTTATCATAAAAAAATACATAAATTTGCAAAATTGCAGGCTTTAACAAACATCAAACAAGATCTGCATATAATCTTGACCACATAAATATGGACTAATTCATAAACCAAAAAGATTAAAAAAACAACCCAAAAATGGAACTTTTTCAACTGAATTTATATATGTGAGAAAGAAAGGCAAAGCTTTATTTTCTAAGATTGCTACTTCTATTATTATTAGAGTTATTATTACATTGTTGTGGCGGTGGTGGAGGCGACAGCAACGTAGGCATGGATAGCTTATTATCTGGTCTTCTGGTGAGCCGAGGACCATCATCGCCGCAGTACTTTGTCAAAGTCACTTTTATTTGGGTAAACAAGAAACCCATTTCCATAAACTCAACAATTTTTGAATTCCATAGGAATGGGAAGGGCAGAGCAAAAATATCAATAGTAGAACCTTACACCAAACTGGAAACTACTATCTATAAATCTCTTGTTAAAGCGTTTTATGAGGAGATTGCAGTTTGGAATGTGAGTAAAGTGGCTCCAGTTGCACCTTTTACAAATTGTTATACCATAGGACATATGGGAATGACACTGCTTGGAATTGGAGTCCCTAATATTGCATTCAAATTTGAGAACAATAAGAATGTTTACTGGGAAATTTATGGGGCTAACAACAACAAAGCCAAAGAAACATAAAAGCGGGTACAAGGTCGTTTTCTTCTAACTTGTATCCACTGATTGCTCGACAATATTCATTTTCCTTCTTTTATAGTCTTCATCTCTTATCCACTTTACACTTAAATTCAAAGTCTTTACATTACCCAAATCAAAACCTATTTCTCAAATTACCCAAAAAAATGGACAGAGATTCATCGGACGAAGACAACAACTGTGAGATGCTAATAGAACAAAGCGACATGAAGCAAAATCACCACAACAATCACAATCACAATCACAATTCCAATTTTTTATTCAATTCAAGATTGAGGATTTCAGATATGCCATTCTCAATCAGATTTCTCTAAATAAACATATTCAAAAGGCTCTTTTGTCTCCTCATAAGTCTGAGAATGTAAATGTGTCTACTTCGGAAACTTTTCTGAGTTTTGGGTTTGGTTACGATAGGTGTAGGAAGGTGGAGTCAAGGTTTTCGGAGAGGAAGACTATAGATTGGAAACCCATCAGATAAATTCTTGTTTGCCATTTGATTATCTGGGCAGATGAGTAATCATTTATAGGGCTGTAAATGAGCCAAGCCGTTCGCAAGCGGCTCGTTCTTCGGCTCGATAAAAAATCGTTCGCGTTCGGCTCATTTTATAAATGTGCCAAGCTTGAGCCTTACTTTAAGGCTCGATTAATAAACGAGCCGAGTTTGAGCAAAGCAAAACTTCGTTCGATTAGGCTCGTGAACAGCTCGTTAATAAGCTCACGAACAGACTCGATTAATAGGCTCGTGAGCAGCTTGATAATAAGCTTGTGAACAACTTGATTATTATTATTATTAACTTAATAATTTTGACACTCCAAAAAATATATTTTAATACTCTTATAAAATTTTTGGTAATTCAATTTGACTAAAATATATATTCTCCTTATTAACATAATATAATATTTTCTTATTATGTAATCTAATATTCTAATCTTTAAAAATATCTTTTTTATAAATTACTCCTCCATTTTCTTTTTATCTGACGTTTTTTGAAGGAATTTTTTTCCAAAATATCTGTCACTTTAGGAAACCAATAAGATTTTAATTTTTTTTTTCAATTATATCCTTATTATCTACTCTATAATTAATATACATATTATTCATTACTCTATAATCAATAAGGGTAATTTAGTCATATTATTTTTGGAACTTAACGTAATTAATTATTTCTTAATCTTTATGAAAGAACAAAAAACGACACATAAAAAGGAATGGAGGGAGTAATATCTTTGTAATACATGTAATGCTTAAATTTATGATTGAATTTTTTTTCTTTCACTAATTGGATGCTTTTACTTTTATGTTATTTTTAAGTATTTTTGTTATAATTATTTTATTAGAAATAAATATTTAGAAAGTTGAATATTTTGATAAATTATAAACGAATCGAACTCGAACTTAGCTAAATTATAATTTATTAACGAGCTGAGCTCGAATCAAGTTCGAACTCGGCTCGAGTTTAAACGAGTCAAATCTGAACATGATTTCAAACTCGATTTAAAGCTCGACTCAAAACTCGAGCTTGGAAAAAAAAATATTGAGCTGAGCCTAAACATACTAAAGCTCAACTCAGCTCGGCTCGATTACAACCCTAATCATTTGATTTGTTTGGAGAAGCATATGTTTTCGCAGCTTTGTTGAATCAAGTTTTAGTTATGCCAAGTTCTAAATTTGATTATCAATATAGTAGGGTGTTGGATTTGCTTTCAGATCTTCAAAGCTTTGATTTCTCTCTCTTCTGCTCAATTTTTCCGAGCACATGGAAAAATTAGGTAGTAATTCAATTCAAAAATTGATAAAATTTCAACATTTTTCATCCAAATCAAACAGAGAGAGATAGAAACTAAAGATTAAATTACATTTTTAAGTTCTCCATTTCTTACCATAAATTATAGCTCCGATATACAACTATTTGAAGATCAACTAGCTATATTCATTTCTCCAACGAGGTAATAATGCCGGCGACGACTGCTTTAATGGTTAAAAATTGATAATAAAATAATTTTTATTTTTAATAATAAAAGGAAGCCATTTTCATTGCAGAGAAGCAGAGCAGTGGTCTTCACGCGAGGAGAAAGAGGGAAGGAGAGTTATTAGAGGGCTAACGTGGCATAAAAAATTAAAAAAAAATGCTTAGCTAGTTTGCCACGTCAGCTTTTCTTTAGAATTCTAACGGGAAGTTGAATGAAATGATTTTAATATTACAAATGGTGATAGTTGAAGTATATTTAAGTAACGTTTTTTAACTAGAGGACCATAAAGTGCATTAATCATATGTTCGATGATGACAAGTGAAATTAACTCCACTAGGCTGTTACAATTTTGATATATAATTCTATTTTTTATTTCATAATAATTAATTAATTTTTATATTATTTTTATATTTAAATAATGTAAGTTTATATTAAATTATTTTAAAAATAAATTTAAATTAAAGATTTTTTTTTATCTAAGCATATTTTTAGTTTTGAAGACGAATCAAATATGTTATTAGTCTTTTAATGCCTATAATAAATACTTAATTAAGAACTAATGTTGTTAAAACCGGACTGGAGGCTGAATCGGTCTTTTTGCCGGTTTGCGGTTCGATTGGTTGGTCATCGATATGCCCTTTTTCTTTTTTATTTTTTTTAATTTTATTAAGCTCAAAACGACGTAGTTTTAAGCAAACTCCGGTCCAACAAGTTCAATAGTTTTTTCGGTTCAGATTGATTTTTTCTGGTTCACAAATCATCCGGTTTTTTGTAATTAAAAAATCAAACCAGTGACCGATTCCAAATTTAACTGATCCGGTCCGATTTTAACAACATTTCTAAAAACAAAAGGCTGAACGTTCTAAATAATAATAATAACCTGAAATTTATTTTTAATTTTTTTTGTTACAAAAATTTATTTTAATTTGTGATAGTAGTTTAAACTTTAAACTTTAACCATAGTTAATATAATATACTTGTATTTGTAGTTTCATTTGTTATATGGAGAAATTGCAAATAGCTTTTAATAAATTTATCAACATAATATCAACTAATTTTACATTTTGTTGATATATATCATTTCATGATAATCATATAAGCAGTGGTGAATCAAGCCACTTAATTTTATAGGGGAGAGAATATATTGCTAGAAAATAATTAATAAATTAAAATATTATTATTTAGACATGTAATAAAATATATTTTATATATTAAAGATATATAAACATATTTAATTACCAAAATAAATAAATTTGTCCATATATTTTCAATTAGAATAATAAAATAAAATTATGGTCATTTATGTATATATATATAATCTAATAAAGTTAAACATTCAAAATTGTATACGCTGTGTTATTATTATTATTTTTTTACCTGTAATTGAATTTATATCAAATTATCTAGTGATACTCTTTTTAATAAGTGATCAATTATTTCAAAAAAAAAAATTCTCTATTTTATTATATGACCATTATTCGACGATATTCATAACAAAAAATATAAGATGTGTTGTAAATATTTAAAAAAAATTGGTACAATTATAATATATATAATTGCAAATAGTTACTGACAATTCTTTTATCTCTTAAAATTTACATTAAACCTTGACATTTCTTTTATTTTCTTTTAAGTTGCTACTTTAAAATTTTAATCAGCTTCAAATCCAACTTTTAATTGAATTTTTTTCATTATTATCTTATTTTTTCTAAAACATATATAAGTGACCGGTGAAACTAGTGTCGAGGGTAATGTTCCCAGTTTATCGTTATAGGAAATGTGCAATTTTTTTGCCCTAGAAATTACATCCAAGGGAACTCAATAGCTATTAGCACCAGAAAATGAGACTTTTCTTTCTCACTAATACGAAGAATTTTTTTTAATTAATAATAAATGAGTTTAAATTATTAATGGACTAACTAATTATTTGAACCAATGTTTTCAAATCCGGCTCGGTCTTAAAACCGGTGAAAGCAGAGGGTCACGGGTTAGAGGTCGAACCGGAGTCGAACCGGAATTTTAAATAAATTAATATATTTATTATTTATATGTTAAAAAAATATAATATACATATAATTAAAATTAATAAACGTTATTAGAGTAAGTAATGAACATTATTTAAAAGAAATATGAATTTGAGACAATTACTTAGAA
>CATKHJ010335471.1:0-26947 GCA_949750685.1 Vernicia montana | reverse complement strand
AGCTTTGTATCTCTTGGAACCATCATGCTCCTCTTTCACTCGATACACCCATTTGTTGTGAAGTGCCTTCTTTCCCACGGGTAACTCAGCTAGTTCCCATGTCTGGTTGGAGATCAGAGACTTCATCTCATCTTTCATGGCAAGCTCCCACTTGTTAGCATCTCCGGTCTGACATGCCTCATCATAGCATTCAGGCTCTCCTTCATCAGTCAGCAACAGATAATTCATGTATCTCCTGTTAGGCATATGAGGCCGAGAGGACCTTCTCAATTCAAGAGCTGGAGTAGGAGACGGTGTGTCGGACTGTTGTTCACTACTTTGTCCACCAAATTCCTCTGGTTGAGGATTTGTTATTATCTATTCTGATGGAGGACCATCTGGGATGTCATCTGCATCTGCAAATACTGGCCCACTATTCTCTGAGTCGCTAGCATCAGTTTTATGTCTATCTTTGTACAACACCTTTTCGTTGAAAATGACATCTCTGCTGCGGATCACCTTCTTGTTTTCGTCATCCCAAATGCGGTAGCCAAACTCATCTTCGCCATAGCTGATGAAGGTGCATTTCTTAGATTTGGGATCAAGCTTATTCCTGTCTTGATCACTAATATGCACATAAGCTACACAACCAAAAACTCTTAGGTGTGAGAGTTTTATCTCTTTTCCGCTCTATACCTCTTCTGGTATTCTATGCTCCAATGGTACCGATGGGCCTCGGTTGATCAAGTAAGTTGTTGTGTTGACTGCTTCTACCCAAAATTACTTCGGTAAACCTGACTGTATACGAATGCTTCTGGCTCTTTCTGTCAACGTTCGGTTCATACACTCAGCTACACCATTGTGTTGAGGCGTACTTGGCACAGTTCTCTCCATTCTGATTTCGTGCTCATGACACAGCTTCTTGAGTCTGGTGTCTTCATATTCACCACCATTGTCGGTTCTGAGCTTTTTGATTTTCAGACCTGTCTCATTTTCAACCATAGCTTTCCATCTCCTGAAAGTCTCAAATACTTCAGACTTATGTTTTAGAAAGTAAACCCATACCTTCCGAGAGTGATCATCGATGAAAGTCACAAAGTAGTGTTTTCCACCAATGGATGGGACTGTTGTTGGTCCCCAAACATCAGAGTGAATAAGCTCTAGCTTCTCCTTTTTTGGGGTTCTGCCACTTGTCTGAAAGCTGACCCTTTTATGCTTTCCAAGTATGCAGTCTTCGCATATGTCTATCTCCACTAACTGTAGACATGGAAGTTTTCCTTTTGAGTGCATACTCTTCATCCCCTTCTCACTCATGTGGCTTAATCTCTGGTACCACAGTTTGGGAGTTTCATTGCCTGCTGCAACTGTGATCGAACAACGTGTATTTGCTGTCATGTAAAGAGTACCACTCTTTTTTCCTCGAGTAATCGTCATCTCACCTTTTGAAATCTTCTAATCATCACCATGGAAGATCGTGGTGTATCCTTCGCTAGCCAATTGCCTAACTGAGATTAAGTTCTTTCTCAGGTTGGGAATATGTCTGACATCCTTCAGCTCCCAGACTGACCCGTTCAACTTAACCTTCACTACACCTTTACCAACAATAGCACAAGGTTGATCATCACCAAGGTATACCTTTCCAAGATTTTCGAGGACATACCTTTCAAAGAGTTCCTTTTATAAAGTAGCATGGAACGATACTCTTGAGTCTAATACCCAAGAATCTTCTTTGCTTTCTAGAGAGCAAATCAACACATCATCTCCTCTTGAGGTAGAAGTAACATTTGCCTCTGCCTTCACTTCCTGGTCCTTTGGTGCACTCCTGCACTGATTTTTGTAGTGCCCAGTCTTCCCACAATTCCAATACTCGATGGTCTTTAAGTTATTGGAATTGCTAGGATTCTTAGATTTGGACCTCCTGTTCTTTGATCTACCTCGGCTTTTACCTCTGGTTGAATTTCTTCCTCTTGACTCTGTATGCAATACTGAAGAGCTTGACGGTTCACCCGACTCTCTCCATCGGATCTCTTCACTGAGAACTAGATCACGAACACCATCAAACTTCAACTTATTGCTTCCCGATGAGCTACTCACAGCTGTGACAGTAGCATTCTAGCTTTCTGGTAGAGAAGAAAAAAGTATTAATGCTCATACTTCTTCATCGAATTCAATACCAACTGAACTCAATTGGGTTGTGACTATGTTGAGTTCGTTGAGATGTTGAGCTGTCAATGCGCCTTCTGTCATCGGCAGATTGAACAATCGCCTCATGAGGTGCACTTTATTTGAGGCAGATGGCTTCTCGTACATACTAGCAAGAGCCTTCATAAGACCTGCTGTGGTCTTCTCCTTTGCTATAATAAAGGCAACATTGCGAGACAACGTCAATCGGATAACTCCGAGGGCCTGCCTGTCTAGAAGGTTCCATTCTTCCTCCTTCATAAACTCTGGCTTCTTCCCTGAGAGAGGTTGATACAGATTTTTCTGATACAGATAATCCTCTATCTGCATTTTCCAGAACCCAAAATTTGCGCCATTGAACTTCTCGAGTTTCACCTTCCCTTCGTCTGCGGCCATTGCTCCCACTCAAATCTGACTTCCTCTGGATCTTTTCTGACAATTCTTGTGAACCACTATATATGAAAACACCACTGTTGACATTGATACTGCCTGCAAAATTTTACTGTTTACTATTTATATAAATAGTAATTATACGTATGAACAGTACCCCTGTGAATAGTAACTATACGTATAAATAATATCTCTGTGAATAGTAATTATACGTATGAACAGTACCCCTGCTACAGTTCTTTAAACAGTAAAACCATCTTCAAACAGTAAAACCATTTTCAAACAGTAAAACCATGGACACATGAACAGTCAAACAAGGCACAAATTCATTTCAAATTTGCACAATTATTATTTTACTATTCACCAAAATTTTGATTTTACATCCGTTTAAAAAACGGATCACACCCAAAAATTCGTCGTATTTTTCTCTTCTGTGCAGTATATTTCTTTTCTCGAAATATGATACTTTTCCGGACAGCGGTCTTACTAAAATCTCATTTTTTACCCCAAAATAGGAACCAGAAGCTCTGATACTAGTTGTTAGAAAATATACGCAACTTTCCTATATGCCAGATTTATGAGAGAGAGCAAAAAAAAATAAACAACACATAAAATTTACGTGGTTCGGCATAAACTTGCCTACTCCACGGGCTGTTGCAGATCTTTCACTAAATGGAGAAAAATATACAATATTTACAACACTCACAACTCAAGAAAATTTCTCTCAATTTTTCCTCAACAAATCTCACTATTTTCTCTGCAACTCACCACACTCTCTATTTTACAACTTTTCAGTGTATTGAAAAATATGAAATGAGGGTTGTATTTATAGATGAAGCAGCTCATTTTTCACGCGTATTTGCCAACTACCATTTTCATATTTGTCAAAAAAGGGTGGTGCAGTTGTTAGGATTTGGTTTGGCAGTGTTGAAATCTCACTAAAAAAAAACGTGTTTGCAGCTTTCTTTGACTTTAAGCCGCAATCTTTGACAATGTATAATTTATGTTTTTGATTTTCTTTGTTTGTTTTACCGGCGGATGTATGTACAATGCAGTGGGGGCAATTGCCTCCACTGGATAATTAAATTACTCGTATATTATAGTGTTATTTTGTATTTGCCCCACTGGATTGGTCCCCTTTACCCCCCATATATAAGATTACAAATATATCCTAAATCCCTTATTAATTTTCACTTTAACACTTCCTTGATTATGGTTAGAATTGTGTTTTACCCCACTAAGAAATTTTTCTGGATTCGCCATTGTTTTTGTTAATCTTTTATTTTGATAGTTTGTTTCTAGTTTTCTTATATTCCTTCTTTTGAAGGTTTGGATGCTATTTCAAAGAATTTGGAAGTTCAAAAGTCATGCGAATTGAAGTCATAAGCAAAAAGGAAGAAAAGGGCATGAGAAGAAGGGCATTAGAGAATGCACGGCGGTGCACAAATTTTCACTACTATTTGGAATTGTTTTCAGCCCCAAGAAAGAAGGAACGTGATGCACGGCCATGCACGGGGTAGCTGCCCCCAAAAATTTTCAAAAACCTTTAATATGCATGGAAAAATTACCTAAATTTTTTGAAAAATAACTTTCGCCCCCTTAGATTTTAAAAAATGTCGCCCCCTTAGATCTGCCACTGTTGCTAACTCTGTCCTTTGATGATTTCCAAGTACAAAACTTGATTGGTGGCAAGGAAAATTTGTGGTCCAATAAAAGCACATGTGAGGAAAGAAAGTAGTATTCTAACAAGACAATTTGACAGCTAAGAGCAAAGAGGGGGATGAATCACAATCTTGCTGTCCTTCAAATGACTACCATGAACTTTTGTGTGGCATACAAGAATTCCCTTCCTGCTAAGCTTTCTGCCACACAGAATGGGCAAAATAAACTCGTTAATTAGCTTTGTTTAAAATTCTTCCACCTTAGTGCCAGTCACTCGAGTTCAAACAAGAAATACTGTTGTTTTCACTCAGCTATCCTATCACTCAAAAAGCGGCGACAGGGAAGTTAAGAGAGCAGAAATTGGAAATCAGAAAATCATTTCTGACCTTATTTTCTTCTGTTACCAATTCTAGGATATAGTTTTGAATTGGATTATTTGTTCTTTTTTTTTTGGTACATTTGGCTTCAATTTGAGACCTACAGCCCTGAGATGAGATGAAGTACCACTAAATCAAAGGCTCATTGATAAATTAGATTCTATTTAGTCAGCAACCTATGAGTTAAAAGAGTTTTCCAGGTTTTTGGAAGCAAAAGTTGTAATATTTTTCTAGTTATGGAGCCAAATTAAGTTTGAATCTATTGGCATATATAAATTTGGATAAGAAAAAGATTGGGAGAAAAGGTTTTGAAAGCAACTAAATTCAATGAGGTAGTCTTTGGGCATCATAGTCATAGGATAAGAATCAATTGATAACTTAGTTATGTAGTATGTCTGTGTGTGTATTTTGGATGAAATTAGATTCAGAAAACTTTTTAAACTAACAATTTAAAATGTAAAATCAGTAGCAAATGCTTACCTGCCCAGGAGGGATTACTGAAACAACTCAAACATGCATTGCAGCTCTTACATACAAGGATAATTCTTAAATGAAACCCACTTATTCTTGCAGGTATAACATTCAAAAAATCTCGAGTCTTCTTTAATGAAATCATTGATAACCAGACGGGAAACACATTGATCTTTTGCTATAATGCACCAGTCTGAGTCTTGATCTCAGCTTGAATTTGAGTTTAACTGGGCTTTAAGTTTGGCACATATAACTTGGGAAAATAAAGGCATTGACCCATTGGGCCTTATAACTTTGGATACTTTATAAGATTTTTCCAAAACTAAATAAAAGTAAATGAAGAAATAAGAAAAAAGAAATAGAATGTCTGGCAAAAATAGGAAGTTAGGAACAGTAATAATCGAGTTTTTATTTTAATTTTTGTTACAAAACCACCGGTTGAAATCCCAAACTACACATAAAGACGAGGATAAGCCACCCCACTAATATCATGAAACAACTAGTCAAAATATCTACAGGAGGAGCGTCTAAATGTTCTAGTTTATTTAAGCTTAAGTTCCTATCTAGGCTTATTTTGATAAAAATTTAAAAAAAAAAAAAAAAAATTAGGCTTAAGTAGTAAGATGCAAAAATGATTGAGAAATATCAATAAGCTTTTGGTTAAATGGTAGGTATAAGAGTTAAAGATGTTAAATTTTAGTTTTACCAAAAAAAAATGAGGGTGACTGAGAAACATGCTGCAAGTTCCCAGTCATAAACAAACCCAGACCCAGGTGAGGACTGAGTTAAGAGCTATATATCTCTGTGAAACTGCAAAGAGTCTGGCAACAAAATGGTTCACAGTGAAAGAAGACTATGACTAATATGGAAAGAGATACTTTCAAGAAAAATACAATTGAGCAAATATTGGGTTAAATCAATGAAATGGAAGAGAGGGTATGTGTTGTTTACTTGTCTGTAAGGCATAGAAAATTTAGACAAAAACAAAAAAATAAAAGTTAACCCAACCCATTCCCAACCGCCCTAAAACCTCACCATCTCTCCTCAGAGTGCACTTCCTCTGACACACTTCATCTGCCAACTTTCAACAAAAGAAGAAAGCTTTTAATTGCTAACAGACAATTCTTGACCTCCTCACCTCCCTCCTCTAACCAATAGTTTTTCTATTGCTATATTATCATCATACCTCACTCCTCACTCTTCATTCACTACTCAACTTATCAAATTCAATCTTCCAACCCCAATTTTTTTTTTTCTTTTCATTTTTCAAGACAAACATTAATCTTAAAGGAGAAAAACTATGAAAATTTGATAATTTACTTTTCATATATATTGCTCAACCAAACCATAGGTTAAAATTTTCAAGAAAACCCAATTTGGAGCTTAATTCTTATATTATCTATAATAGTTGCACTTTTCATATATTTAATTACTGACTTGATCCAACATCATCAATATAACAAATCCAAATGATGCATGTTTAAGGCACATTTTTTGAAGTTACCCCCAACCACATAATTTTGAATCAGATCCCAATAATCAATATATTTTATAGATGTTCTTATAACTTATAAACAAGAAAAATTAAGTATGCATTTGATATGTTTGCATACTTAGCATCTGCTTTTGGAATATTATCTCAGAAGCAGCAGGAAAGGTAAAAATTAAAGATTGCTATATCCACTTCCATTATATTTATATGCAGCTTCACATAATGACATGGCACTCATTTCCAAGTCCATAATTTGGAGCCAAGGATGCAAACAAGACTAGGCCTAATGTTTCTTTTGTATTTATTTTTTTATTTTTCAGTTTTTTACCATACTTTATTTGTACAGTAGTTTATGGATATATGTAAAGATGTCAGAGACAAGGGCAGCAAGTAGCAGCAGCAGCAGAAACAACAGAGTTGCAGTCATTATAAGAGCAGTGTCACTCAGTACTACTCTCTAGAGAGAGAGAGAAGAAATAGCTAGTTTTATATATATATATGCTAGAGCCATTAGCTAGTTTTTATTCATGCATACAAGAAGAAGAAGATTCTGCAACCAAATGGACCCTGCAAAAATACCCTTACAAGAACAAGAACTAGGTCTTTTTTCTTCATCTTTTTGAACTCTGTTTTAATTTATTTTCTTTTTTAATTACTCCATCAATGATGTTGAATTCAACAAGTACAAGAAATAGGTCTCCTTTCTCACCAACTCAGTGGCAAGAACTTGAACACCAAGCTCTCATCTTCAAATACATGGTCTCTGGTGTACCAATCCCTCAAGAACTTATTTTTGCTGTCAAAAGAAGCTTGGAATCTTCTTTGGCATCAAGACTCTTCCCTCACCAAAATAGTAATTTATCTTTTGCATCTTTTCATAATTTCTTTTTATTGCTTGCTTATATATTATAAATTTTTGAGGCCAGAAGGAAAGTTGAAACTGTGGATTATGGTGGGTTTTTGCAGTTGGCTGGGGTTGTTTTCAGGTGGGTTTTGGAAGAAAAGCAGACCCAGAGCCAGGGAGGTGTCGAAGAACAGATGGGAAAAAATGGAGATGCTCAAAGGAGGCATACCCAGATTCTAAATACTGTGAGAGACACATGCACAGAGGCAGAAATCGTTCAAGAAAGCCAGTGGAACTTACTTCGACTTCAACAACAACTACTGCCACTAACACTACAATAACAAATCCATCACCATCTATTAATAGAAATCTCTCCACTACAAATTCAGCTTCTGGCTCCTCTTACTCTTTCTCTCCTATTTCTTCACCTCTAGAATCTGAATTCCATGTCAATCAAAATACTAGCCATGGAACTATCCTTAATCCTTTCCTTTACCCTCAATCTTCAACTTCTAGACCTCCTGGTTCAGTTTTATCCCATCAAAATAGCACTAGCCTGTTTTTGGACTCTGCCTCTTCTCAAGCTGATAAGGACTACAGGTTTGTGTAAGATTAGAATATTTTGTTTATCTTTTTCTTCATGTTTTTTTTCGTTTTGTTTGTTTGATTTTTTTAGATTTTCTTTTTAGGTATTTTCATGGAATGAGAGAGGGTGTAGATGAAAGAGCTTTCTTCCCAGAAGCTTCAGGAAGTCTAAGAAATTTTCAAGATTCATATCATCAATTGACAATGAATTCCTATAAAGACTGCTCACAAAATCAACAAGAAGATCAGAACCAGCATTGCTTTGTATTGGGTACTGATTTCAAATCATCGACTACAAGGCCAATCAAATTAGAAAAAGAAACAGAAACCCAGAAACCATTGCACCATTTTTTTGGTGAATGGCCACCAAAGAACTCAGATTCTTGGCTGGATCTTGCATCCAGTAGCAATACTTCAAGATTGCACACTGGTAATAATCTTTTGTCCATATCTACACCATTCTGACATGGGAGAAAATAAAATAATCTTTGTCCATATCCTACCTAAATAAAGTTTACATGGATATATCCCTTTCATAAAATAAAATTTTACCGAGCATGAGATTATTTTGATATATATAAAATAAGTTTCAGACGATCTTTATCTCAATGAGAATAGTTCATATAAAAAAATTGATATTTAATTTGTTTTTCACTATTATTTCACGTACCAGATTTTGTCTGCATTATTATTTCTTTAAAATGATATTTTTCTTTCATTGCAGATAGTTGAAGATTTTTCAATAATGAATCTTCATATTGTTGCCAAAAGAGTACTACTTGTTGGTGGGTCAATGTGGTTGCTTTTAGATATTGAAATTGTGGGTAGGGTAACTTTCTCTTTCTCTTTCTTTTTCTTAAATTTTGTGGGATTAATAATGTAGGGACACAGGAGGATTCCTGTCTTTTGCTTTCTTGATGATTAAAAATTTTCTCTTCCTCCCCTTGAAAGAAACATGTTTGTTATTTGTAGACTTTGCTTGTTTGACTGGAGGCATCTTCAATATATAGCTACCTCCATAATAATAATGCAGAAACTAGTCCACCATACATTCGGGGAATGGTGACCCAACATTCTAAGAAATGAGTTGGCTCATTTGTGAGAGACTTCTTTTGTGTGTTCATCAAGGAGGACACACAATTCTGAACTTGATTAGGTGTCATTGGATTTATTAGTAATAATATATGTTAATTAGTGTTATTATAAAGTTAAAATCTTTAATTAATGGTATTGGAAAAACAGTACTATTCTAAAATGCTTTTTGGCAAAAAAAAAAAATCTAAAATGCTTTTTCTCATTTAGAAAGTACTGCTGCTCCATGACAGCTTTCACTTCAATGTAAATCATAAGACTTTTCAGATATTATATTCTGCCATTCTGGCTTTGAATTTGTCTGCTAATACACACTGAATTCCTAGACTTTAGTTGTATTTGTTTCTCTATGAAATTCATGAAATTAAGAAAGATAGCACAGTTCCTAGTGGTTCAGAGCCAGAGTATTTGATATCGAAAAAAATCAGAATCAAATTCTACTAATTAAAAAATTTTGATGTGCTAGGAAAACCAACATAAAAAAATAAAAAAAAAATTGATAGTCTTTATATTAAGATTAAATTACTTTTAACAGTTTTACATCCTGTTTGAGAGAGAGGAAAATTGTGAGGATAGAAAAAAGAGGGAGGAGAAGTATAGAAGAAAATTAGTTTTTTATTGTTTGGAAACTATGGAAAATCATAAGGAGAAGAAAAATAATTTTTATTTTTCTGTGACTCATAAAAATTGTCTTCTCAATTTGTAGAGAAAAATAAAGAAAAATGAAAGAATTTTATAATAAATTACGATTGTACCATTATTAACTCTCCCATTTTCATCACTAACATAAAAATTATAACTTTCTTTCCTCCCTACTTTTTATTTTTTTTCAACTAAAAAATATTATTTTGATATTTTTATTTTTCTTTTATTTTTCTCTCTTCCAAACAAGTAAAAGGGAAAATAACTCTTTTCTTTCCTTTTTATTTTCTCTACAATTTTTCACTCTACTTTCTATCATAATCAAAGACTTAATTTAATTGAGAAAGTTTCAACAACTATTATAAAAAAAATTCTGAAACCATAGATTATGTAAAAACATTGGAAAATTCTCAAAACAAGAGAGAGGGCCACAAATGCGATGTTACATAAGTCTAATCTTTGGTAACGAGCATGGCCTACCACTTAGGTGTCAACGTGGGTACCATGGATCTACGCCACGTTTCCATGACATTTCATGATAACTCCATTCATGGGTTGGGTCTGACCCGAAAATTAGTCCGGGTGAAATCAAAATTGAGCCCGAAATCAATGAAGACAAGTTCCAAATCAGGATTTAACCCTCTCCAAACTCAAATCTGAATTTGATAAGCCGAAGAAAATATTAAAAAAAAAAAAAAATCAGCCAATTTGACAAGAAACCGTAAGTTTTAAAACAATTGGAACTCTGCCCTGAATTCGTGTCGTACTAATCACTGGTGGAGGGAGGGAATCAAAAGGGTAATGGATCCTCTTGAAAAATTTTCTTGGTTTTGTCACTAGTCCTAATCGTGTGGTATTACAATGCTAATATGACATTAAAATGGTTAACCTTAATTCGGATATGTTTAATATATATATATATATATATATATATATATATATATATATATATATATATGTATATGTGACCCGTTTAACCCATTTACATACATAAATTAAAATAAATTTTATTAAAATATGATACATAAAAATTTCAATATATTAATATGTTTAATCTTAATATATAATTAACTTATACTAAAATAAGAGGGATTCAATGAATTTTAATTTTAAAATATAAAGTATTAGTTAAAATAAAGAGATTTTTATAGCATGTAAGTTAAATTAAACCTAATTAATCTAAAAATTTTCTTGTAAATCTATATTTATGTTATTTATGTGAATTAATTATTATAAATATATTTCTAAAAATTAAAAAAATTACAATATAAATTAAATGTCTTTCAAAAAGTTTAAATATATTGTATATTATATATTTCACATATAAATATATTATTAAATGAGTTATAATGTGTTATTGCAAGTTACGCATGTGAATTCATTTATACTCTAATTTTTAGTGTGTTATAAATAAATCAACTTTTCTGATCCAAATCCATTTATATTCAACCCAAATTCATTTATTACGTGTCGAATTAATGAATTGTGTTAAAAATTACCAGGCCTACTTAATTGTGTTCATTGACTTGCAATTACATAATAATCCATTAAGTTTAAACAAAAAAGATGCCAACTTTAATAAAGGGTCTCTAATTTGATTATTGCTCAAACCTTATAAAATTCCACTTTTAAAAGGATCATATTTATAAATGTTATTTGCATAGGATCCAACTCAATTTAATTTTTTAAAAAAATAAATATTATTTCAAACTTATTTCAAGTTTTTGAGTTAGACTCAAATAATATAAGGAGTCTAATTAAACGAATCAAATCAAAATTTAAGATATTTTATCTTAATTTAAATAATTTAGATAACGTTCTCATTTTAATATTGAATTTGTTATCATATTTTAATTAAAAAAGAAAATCATTTATATAGTTGTAGAATTGCCAAAGAAATTATAATTACATACAAATAATTAACCAATGCTTATTTCATAATATAAAAGATTATGCTTTAATAAAAATTTGATCAATTTAAATATATAATTTATGGATTTTAAACCTTATTTTCCCTTTTAAAAAGTTTTTATTTCAATTAAAAAAAAATGAGTGGAGTGGTGACCTATTTTTCTTACAAATGCTAATTGAATTAGTGATGTGTCCACATCATTATATAATGGAATCAGTCAACCGTCAAGTTGGAGACAATTCATTGAACTGGGAGATCAGATCTCAGCCCTCCACTACATAGACTTTTTTTTTCTTTTCTTTTCTTTTTAAAACTTTTGTCGTTTGCCTGACAAAAATTAAACAGCAAGAGAATCCTTTCAGCTTTTACTATTTAGTCAATGCCTCGAACAATCTTTCAACTAATAATGGTAAAAATCAACAAAAAGTGGGTTAAACCCTCATGATTTTTCACTGTTCCAGCTCTGTTGGATCAGTCTTTTTAATTGATGTTACCAACTTACTATACAACAGTTATGCAGTCAGAAACTCAGAACTAGGGGAAAAAAAAATAGATTAATTATTTTTTATTCTTTATAGAATAACAACTAAATATTAGCTATAAATTAGCTATAAATTAGCTTTTTTTTAAAAAATTTAGTTTAATGTCAAATTATTTAGATTTAGATTAAAGAATTCAGAAATAAAAATAAAAAGAGTAAATTATTATTTAATCTTTTAAATTTGACCTAATTAATTAATTAGTCCTTACTTTTTGAAAAACTAATTAATTAGTCTCTATATTTTAATTTAGTCAATAAATTAAGTTTTTCCGTCTAATTTTCAATGATTTTTTCATTAATTAATCATTGAATCAATTTTTAATTAAATTATAATATAATTTTATACTTATAATACCCTTTCATACACAAAGACCCAAATTACTCACTCATCACGTTCTGTCCTTCGACTCGCATCTCTCTCTCTCTCTCTCTCTCTCTCTGTTGCCATCACCGATTCTCTCTCTCTCTCTCTCTCTCTCTCTCTCTGTTGCCATCACCGATTCTCTCTCTCTCTCTCTCTCCTTTTCTTTTTGAGATTGAATTTGGCATCGATTATTTGAAATTGCAACTGTTGTAAAGAAATTTTGAAGATTGATGGTCATGTTGAAGCTCACCCATATCAGCAATGGAGAAGATGACTGGAGCACGAACGGCGGCTTGGATTGGTAATACCAGATCATCGCGTGTAGGCCCAATTGGGGCCTAGTGCTCGTGGTGGTTGGCGGCAAGTGGTGAAGCTTCGTTCAAATACCGTAGCTGAGAATGAGAACTGCTATGAGACTGTTGTTCTTGTTGACGGTGACCTTTTGAAGCAGAATCGCGACGCCGATTGTCTTTGTAATCAGTGGATATGATTGTTTTTAAGTTTTACTTACATTTTGATTTTGTTAGTAAGAGAATCTGAGTTTTTGCTTTTATGGGTTCTGCTTGGTTGCTTAGAAAAGGAAGAAAAAGCTAAAAGTGGAAGAAGTTTTTTATTTCCTAGTTTGTTGTTGCTATTTTTAAAGCTTATGAAATAGAAAAATATTATGTTGGTTTTGTTTTTGGTAAGTGAATTGCTGAACTTAATTTGAGTCAAATAATTCTACATTACTTCAATGCGTTTTTTCCTTTATTATGTTTTATAATAATTGCGAGTCTAGTTTTTATAATCATATTTTTTTTTCATTGACACCTTGAAAAATCAATTTTAAAATCATTAAAAATCTCTTCATAAAATCTTTTTGTTTAGGTAAATAAACTATAAAAACAAATATATAACTTGTAATGGAGAATGAGACAGGGGAAAGGCGGGAGAATATTGGTGGGGTTAAGAAGGTGACATGAGACGGATTGATGGAATGGAATGGGGTTGTTCATCTGTTTTTGGGTAAAGATGGTGAATGAGGCTATTCATTTGTTTTTGTTGTGTTTCCAATAGGATTTTTTTTTTTTATTGTTCATCTAATAGGATTTAATTCGTTTTGAATTAGGATTAATTCTCTTGTATGTTGATTTAATTATCAGATTTTAAAATTTATGAATTTTTGGTTGGTATTATTGGTGGAGATTGAAAATTAATATTAAAATGAGAATTATTTTAGTCTTTTTACATATAATTAATGGTAAAATTGAACAGAAGGACTAAAAGTGTTGACAGAATCAAAATATAAAAACTAATTAGTTAGTTTTTTAAAAAATAAAGATTAATTAGTTAATTAGATTAAATCTGAATGACTAAATAATAATTTGTCAAAGTAAAAATGATTATTTATGCTTTAACCTTGAAAATCTACCCTAAAACCACTTATTAGTATCCTCATCATCCACTTATAAATTATTAATAGTTTTCATTGCTTATTTCCTTATATAATGAAAAATCAAATTTTTATTATTAAGGTATATAATAATATAAGACTATCCTATGAAAGATGCTCTTATTAAAAAAAAAGAAAGAGGGAAGATACTCTATCCTTCTGTAACCTCTATCATGATTTTAAAGAAATTCAAATGATTTTATTGAAATTCATATAGTATCATCCAATTCTAAGATTTAAATCTTTAAATTAAAGATTTTTTTTTTAAAAAAAAAATTACAATAAAATATCATGTGGTTTGACGTTTATTTTAAATAAGAATTAAATTTTTTTTTATGACATTTTAATACTTTATGTTTGTCACTATTAAATATTTCACTGTCAATCCACTAACGTCGTTGTCACATAAAAAAATAAATAATGAAATTAAAGTGTTTAATGGTGATAAATATAAATACTAAAATGTCAAAAAAAAAAAAAAAAAAAAAAAAAACATCAATTTCTATTTAAAATAACCATCAAACCCCATGCTAATTTACTTTACTTTTCCCTTAAAAAAAATGTGTTGTTTCCTAAAAAATTATTGTAAAAATGTTCCAAGTTTTGAATAACCAAATTAATTTCTATTTTTGTTGATAATAGGTATTCTACCTAATTATTTGACAAAATCATTTGAAATCTATAACAATTTTTTTCTAATTTTATATAAATGATTCAACAAATAATAACCAATTTTAATCTAAACCACCGCTCCTAGGAGTAAGAGATATAAGTTTGTTATTTTATTTTCCAACTTAGATTATAAATTCTTAAATTAATTTATAAAACAAATGATTATCTTCTTAATATAAAAAATTTAAAATAATATAAAAGAAATATTGGATATTAAAAAGAAGTAAGACGTATACAATATATTTTTTCTTTAACAAAAAAATCTATCCACAATGATTCTAAACATTAAAAAAAATTATATCCAAAACATTTTTAAGATGAAACAAAATCCTATTCAAAATACTTCTAATTTCAAATAATTGGATATGTCAATTCTACACTCATTGCCAGCCAAAAACCAATACAACATGTAATTTCTTATTTGACACTTTCTCATCAATTCCCATTTTACCTAAAAAATACATTTCTTTTCTATAACCAATTCCCCAACTATTGGTGATCACAATATGCAAGGAAACATCTTAAGCTAACCACAATAAGCAAAACTGATCAATTTCTAAAAAGCACTCTTATTGCAGTCAATTTTTAAAACTACAAATTCAATTAACAATGTATATTAGTTTTAAAAATAAGTATAATTTAAAAGAGCCAAAAATATGGAAATGCAAAGAAGCATGCACAAGATCTAATAGATTGAAGCTAGATAACAAGTGAACTGAACCAATTAAGCTAGCAAACACCTTAACTCAGAAAAACAGAGAATTTAAAGCACCATTCCAATTGCAGATGAACTCTGATTAATCAGTTTGATTGCTAATTCACAGTTCTAAACTCAAAGCTTCTATTTCAACCAACTTCAATTGCGTATTGCCCCCCTATACTGCTGACAAACTTGACAAGTCACAACTCGAATAGATCAATAAAATTCACAAAAACCCCAGATTGGTAAATGCAAAAAAAGATAAATCAATAACAGAGAATGAACACAGAAACAAATTTAAAAATTATCAACTCATTGGATGAATATGAAAGAATGTGAACTAGAAATTATCATTGCAATCCTTCCAATTTCCATAATTCCAGACATTGTTTACATGTATGTTAGCACATGACAAAATGGGTTGACTCTTCTCTGGATTGTAAAGCCGAGTGGATAAAACTACATTAGAAACAAATTCAATAGCAAGAAGATCAAGAAAAAGTCAATCAACAAATACCCCTTTACAGAAGAACTCAAGAACCTGAATGGGGGAGCCAACCCCCAAATTTTGCTGTCCATCAACCTTCCATTTGTATCCACAAACCAATGCTTTGTATCCTCCCCCTACCCACCAAAGAATCTGAACAAAGAATTTCAATTTCAATAAAAACCTCCTTTGTGATATGAACTTGACATTACTGAAAATTCAAGAAGAGCAAGTTTCATATCTATCTTGAATCCTCCATAGCTGCCTCCTTTTAAAAATCAAGAACCCAACAACGCCTATCTGCAAAATTGCTGCAATTCCTATAAACAGCAACCCAATCTTCTTCCCTGTGTTCATCTCTTGATTATTTTGCGTTGGAGATGACGATGAAGGTGGTTGATGCCACTTTGAGGTATTCTCGCGTAAGGCATGCCTTGGTGGTGGTGGCGGCGGAGGCGGACTGCTTATATGAGGTGGCGATGGAGGTGGAGACTGTTGTTGTGGTAGTGGTGGTGAGGATTTGGGAGGAGTTGCGGATCGTGACGATGGTGATGGTGATGGTGATGATGATGATGGGGGAGGCCGCGGTGCAGAAGATGGTGGAACTGACGGTGGAGGAGATAGTGATGGCGGCGGTGGCGGTGCAGAAGATTGCAATGCATCAGGTGGTGATTGCAGAGGTGGCGGTGCAGGAGAAGGTGGTGGTGGTGGTGGTGGTGGTGGAGGAGGAGGCGGAGGCGGAGATGGAATTACAAATGAGGGTGATGCCGGAACATTTTGTTGCTGTGACTCGACAAGCAGAGCACAGAAGTTGCATACAAGCCCTAAAATCAGAAAAACAAGAATTGATAACTGTGTTTCCATGAAACAAAAGAAAATCAAGGGAAATTAGGAGTTTGATCTGAGGATTCAAGGGATTTTTGCATCTGAAACTTAGAACCCAAATTCCTGAATTCGTATTGCTTAGTTTTAAAATTCAAGAATTTGGGTTCTTCAAGATTGGGCACCAAAGAACTAGGGTTTGATCCTTCAGAATTTCTCCTTGTTAAAGATGAAAAATCAAGAATATAGTCAAATGGGTCAAGTAGGTTTGTCCAAATCCTTGTTTCCTGGATTTGGTACCAGAGTTCTACGGTTTGGGCATTTTCTTTTTTTCTTTTGGGAAATCAAGAAAATGAATCAAATGGGTTAATTTCTAGATTTTTCAATCATCAATTTCCATTCTTGATGTTGCGTCAAAATCAAAGAGAAAAGGGTGAAAAGAAAGAGTTACTGGGAAAGATCCATTAATCTCCAAGAAAAGATAAAACGAGTGTTATAACCATTGTTTATCTTGTTTCTGAAAAATTGAAGAAGAAGAGAAAGAAAGAAAGAAAGAGAAAAGAATGACAGGGTAGGCTGGCTTCAACGGTTGGTACAAAGCTAATTTGGGTGATTGATTGCCCTAGTAGAAACAGAATCCAAAGAAAGAGAAAGAGAGAGCTGTTAGCTGTTATAGAGAGGAAGAGAAGGGAGGAGGTTTTGTGACCTGTGCTGTCAAAGAGAGAGAGAGAGAGAGAGAGATCATGTGGGCCCTCATGTTTGGGTTATGGAATGTAAAATGATACTGAAATGCCAATTTAGGGCCATCTTCTTCTTACGGTTAGCCCACATTTCTTTATTAGGGCCCACCACCAAATTACAAAACTGATAAGCCTTTTGGGCTTTAATTTGGAAAGCTCATATTCCTTGTACACCAAAACTCTTTCTTCTTAGTTCATAACAAGACCACGCAGCCCTGTCAAACGCCACGCATCTATTTAAACAATGCCGTTTAACTTGAAACGAACGGGCGATCCAAGTAAAACGGTATAGTCCAATGAAAGGACCAAAAAGGATATAGCCAAATGAGAGGGTAATATGGACATTTTGCGCTAGCCAAATTGAAATCATAATTAGTATTGTTTATCTACAGTGCCAGCCATCCTCTTTTAATGTATTAATATAGATTTTCATTTTTAATAAAAAGGACTGTTACATATATTAATAATTGAATTCCAAAATTTTAGTATGTGGTGCTACCTCTGATAATCATTTTCCTATTTTTAATTTTTTTTTTCAATTCTTTCACTATATTTTGACCTAGACCTTTGATCATGATGTGCTCAATAATATAAATCTGTAATTAATGAGTTTTGATTAAATAATTTTGAAATTATTTTTAGAATTTTTATAATACAAATTGGAACTGCATTCAGGATTCAATTAAAAAAAATGTCATGTTAAAAAAGTACTATCTATCTATATGGATATAGTCTTTTAATGGTATGAATTTTTCCATACTTAATTTGTAACTGAATATCAAAAACTCAACAGATTATTACAAAATAAAAGTATAGTTCAATGCATGTATAAGTCTTATTTACACTTAGTGCATATATAAAAACACATGAAGCAAAAAAAAGTATCAGTATTTTTATAATAGGTAAATATATATATAAAAAAGTTATATTGACTAAAATATCTTATTACTCATTGATTTGGTATATGAGATAAATCTATACACTCTGTGTAAGAAAAAAAATTTATCCATATATATATATATATATATATATATATATATATATATATATATATATATATATATAGTTATATTTTAAATTTTTAATATGGAAGACAATTACAAATTGGTGAAGGTCTAGTTCTTTTTTCACGTGAGAAATGTTTTTGTTTTTTTATAAAAAAAAAAAAGCAGAGAAAAAACTCTTAATAGATTAAATAAAAAAAACATGGATATAAATAAAAATACAAGAAGGAAGAGCAGAGAAAGGCCAAGCAAAGATCACATGGAGAGAGAGAAAAAGCAGCTCTCTCCCTTATGGGGCTTATGGGTGGGCAGTAGCCAGTGGCAGGGCAGCTTAGAGCAAGAAGCATGTTTGGCTTCTTCCTCACTTCCCCTTTTCAACTCTGTCCTTTTTTTTTTTTTTTTCTGTCAGCACAAAACTGTCTTTTAGCCGCAGAACCTAAATAAAGGATCTAACCCCTAAACCCCAACCCTCCCTTTGCTCTTGTCCCATCATATCATTACTTACACAACCCTTTCATTTTTACTCCTTTCTCAAAATAATTTCTTGTCACATTTCTTTTAAATTGGAATTTTAAATGATTAACAATGGAAAATTGGAAATAGTTAACTCGTTTGGTGTTCTGGCAAAAAAAAAAAAAAAAACCTCGTTTGGTGAGATACTTAGTTGATCTTTTACTGATCAATTTTCAACATCGCATGATTGAAATTTTTTTTATCATTTACCAATTTTTTTGATTCAGCATAGATTGTTTGTTTTTAATTAAATTAAAGAGGTGAATTTAATACAATCATAACATCACCTTACTACTAAAAATATATAAAAAATAATAATTAGCTGTGTAATAAAATTTTATTTTTATTTAAATTATCAAAAGTATTTTAAAATTAATTGGCGTATTAATTGAAATTAAGTCTTCATCTTAAATGAGTTTAAATGTGTACATTTCGCATTTAATTCGTATATATATTCATAAATTACTTTATAAATGTTAATCTAAAAAATTAAACTTTAATATATGATAAAGAAGTAAATTTTCTTGTTCGTCAAACTAACATGAGAGAAGTAACTCTTATTTTTTTTTTTATTTATAAATAATTCTTCATATAATTCAATTCAAGAATTGAGATCAAAATCTCTAGATAATTAAAAATTTTAGCTACTAGAAAATTTCCTTAAAAAGACAATTTCTTATCACATTTAAACTTATATATTTATAGTTTAATTGATTTTAGAGTCTTTCTACAAATTGTTTTCTTTTTATTTTCAAATTATATGTGCTGTGACTGTGACAGAGAGAAAGGGATCGAGACGCTGGAATTGCAAGGACAGAAAAAGAGAATAAATGGAGGGATGGGCCATAGAGCCCCCTTCTATATTCATCAAGACTTTTTATTTATTTATTTATTACATCAAATGAGTTGTTATAAAAATAAATATGAATATGAGGTTAAATTTGCCTTGGAAATTGTTGCCTTCTTTCTTTTTGAGGTTAAAACTCAGAGCCTGTGTTGAGGCACGCGAGATACCTATTCAAAGGGACCTCTGTCCAAAACTCGTAAAAGGAATTGCTTTATGGATAGCTACTTGCCTTATCATCATTTTAATACAATATTATTATTTACATTATCTTTATATATTGTTGAAGTTAAAAATTAATAAAATTCTTAAAATATTTTAAATAATCCATTCAAAAACTTTCTATATGTTGTTTTTTAAACATTAAAATATTATTATAAGCATATTTTTATGGATTATATTAAGTTAATTTCTTATACATATATGTTTAATTAAAAATAGACTATCTATACTGAGATAAGAAATTTATAAATGATAAATAATGAGGTCAAAATCTGACTCATCCTTGTGATGCAGGCAAACTCAATTTTAAGGGAAAGTCACTTAAGCAGCTGCTTATGGTCTCTCCAATGAGGAGACCTCATATTTTTAAAAATTATTTTTTAGGATTTTGTTAATAATAAAGCTATTTTTATTTATTTGAACAAAATTATCTTTATTTACATCACTCTTTCATCTTTCATATATTGTTATTTAACGAAAAAAAATAGTTATATTTTTTCTCTTCCTCTCTTCCATGTTGGTTGGCCAAATTAAAGAATTTAAAAAATAAAGAATTTAAAAGTAAGATTAATATAAAGTTTCTTCATTTTAATTACCTCGATATGATTATTGAATTAATTTTTCTAAATAAATGAAAATCTTCATATTTCCCTTCTCTATATATTTAGTTATGTTTAGAGTTATAATAAGAGTGTTTGTTGTGATAAATTACTCGAATACATAAATCATTTTGCATATAGAAATAATAAGTTTTACTTTAAAATTGAAATTGATGAAAATAATTTGGATTTTTTCTTTTAGGTTAATCCGGCTAACATATTGTTTTTCAATATAATTGGTTTAATTTTATTTGATATATATGATGTATATATTTATTAAATATATACATAAATATATACATCATATATATCAAATAAAATTAAAATATTAATTTTGCACACCAAAGCGATAAGAATATTAATTTTTTATTCTTAGTTTAATTTTGGTAGTTGAATTGATGACCCTAATACTCATTGGTTTTTAATATGTACTATTTTGTTTTTTCAAGTTTGACTAAATTTTTCTTTCTGCTGTTTGTATTGAGATTACTAGAGTTTTTTCACATAGCATTAAGATACTTAAAATTCTTTCAAATGTATTCGAGATAGCCTATTGGCTTGGGTAGGTTGCATTTCAATGTTATATTATTCCTCATTTTATTATTGTAAATAATATTGATTCTTATTACCAAAAAAATATAAGTTAAAATTAATTTATTAGATTTTGATGATAATTAATTATTTATATTTGACAATTAATTATTATATTACATTTTGAATTTATTGAATTTACTAAATTTTAGATTTATTAAAAATATATATATTTATACAGAGGAATAAAAAATTAAAGACCTCATTTTTTAAAATTGTCTAAAACCTCTAAAATACTGAAGCCGGCCACGAATACTGATCCGTTTTAGAGATAAAGAGCTCATGGCCAAAAATTCACATGCTAGGACTCATTGTTGGGAAGTGCCTCCAGCTCATATCAAGGAGCACATCCTTGCTGATGTTTTATCCAGCTGATTTGTAAAAATTCTCTTTTATCTAAAAAAAAAATCTAAATTATTAAAAAAAAAAAAAAAAAAGTCAAATATGAGAAGTTGTTTGCATGATGTGGGTAACAGAGCAGAAACAGAGAAAGCAAGTAATACCCATAGCTAGTAAAAGCCATTACAGTGAAGCCAGACTATAACAGAATCCCAAAACCATGCAACAATTCTCAAAAATCCAAAACCCTAATAATCCTATCCATCTACCTACCATTATCCTATTCTAGCTTATATATAACATATATAGCTAGCTACCTCTATAATATAGATTTTATTTTATTATTTTAAGAAAAAAAATATTATAATTTGATGGGGAATTGTGTTTAATATGATTTGGTGTGGATGCAGAGACGTCTTAGCTGCAAAGTTTTAGGTTTGATAGATTCTCTCTCTCTTCTGCTCTAAATTTTCTTACTGCCAATTAACGCCACCGCCACAGCTTCGTACATGTTTTTCTTTACCACATAGCAAATATATTATTATATTATATTTCAAGTTATTATTTGTATTTACCATTTAAATTTCAAATGAAAGAAAATTTATATTTATATTTCAAATGAAAATTATAAAAAAAAAATTAATAGAAAATTGAATCTAATTATCTATCCATTTTGAACTAATTCTTTATCTAAATAGATATAAAAATATTTGAAAAAAGATAATATATAAATAAAACTCTAAATTTAATTATATTTTTGATGTAAATCAAAATTTGATTTTTAAGGTCACATTGTCCTATAGATAATTTAGATATATTATTGAATTTGTGTTGAAAAAAATATTAATTTTTATATACACACAAATTAATGAAAAAATATACGCTACTCATTGAAAAACTTGTGACTAGAAAATTCGCATAAAACCGACCGTGATAATTTATGAAATTATATATATATATATATATATATATGTAAGTGAGTGCGCGCGCGGGGGCGTATTTTTTCTCTCACATGAAAGGAAGAATAATAGGATGATGAACTTCCATTTTCATGCAATATTATTGAATTTTAGTACTAATTAACTAGTTTAATTATTGGTATAGAGCAAAAAACCATAGTCGTCTCTCTTTTTTTTCTCTTTAGTTCTTCCTTAAGTTTTTTTTTTTTTTTAACTAACGCCGATCTTTTTTTTTTATCGGCGATAGTTTCAATATTTTATATTAGATTTGATATGGATAGTTTTATCTCTACTATTGTTACTACATTCATCGCCAGATTCACTTATTTATCATCTACTTATGCATCATCTTTTACCGTCGTTTGACGCTCATTCTGTTCGATCTCATTCTCTATCTTCTTATTTTCACCGTCGCCTTCCCATTTTTGTTTTTACTATATGCTTATGAACGAGTACGTGCTTACTGTTGCTAAAGTGATACTTTTCATTTTATTATTTTATATTATATTGTTTATTTTTTTTACGTTATTTTGTATTTTATTATTGGAAGTTTTATTATATCTTCTCTTGTTGAAAATTATTATTTTATTATGAGTCTGGTGGTATATTATGAGTCTGGTGGTATATTATTTTATTATGAAGTTTTATTATGTTGAATATTTGCGATACGCAAATCAATTTGCTCTTGTTTGGATAATTGATTTTATATCAGATCATTTTCTATTAAAATGTATATTTAGCCACTGATAATTAATAAAATTTTATTTTATTTAAAAAAAAACTAGTCTAATTATGGAGCAATAGTTAAGGTAAATTTAAATAAGACAATTAATTTTATTTAGTAAGGCGAGTGCAGAATACGAGCCATGAAAAGGAGTTGGGCGAGGCACTGAATAAAAGCCACAAAATGACTGCAAGAGAGGGAGACGGAGACGGAGACACACACATAAAGCTATTAGGGCACGCAATTTAAGACACCCCTTCACTTTGTAGGGCAGGCTTGGATTCTCCCTGTAAAGCACTGCCACTAGAGTCAAAGGGTTCACTAATTTCTTTGACTTTTTCATACAGTGAAAATATGTTAATTGGGGTCGAACTTCGGTACCTAAGGGTACCGGTACGCTGCCCTTATGCTCCTAACTCAAAAACCTATTACCGATTAAGGTTGGTTTTTTTTTTTGCCAAAGGATTGAGGTTGGTTTGCTGGAGCCTGGAAAGACAAATCAATGTTAGAATTTGGATTTTAAAACTTCTGCAATTTTTTTTTTAATAGTATATGAATATATTAAAATGTTAGATGCTCAATCAATTAAAATTTTAAAATATTTTTAGAAAAAACTACAAATAATAATATCACATGAATAAAATTTATTTATTCAATTATTATCCATTATTATTTTTTAAAAAATAATTAATTTAAAATTAAAATATAAAAAATTTAATTTTATATTAAATTAACAACACATTTAAAAAAATTCAATAATGTATAAGTAAAATTTAAATTTTATTAATTATAAAATTTCATTTTCAAATTGGTAGTTGAAATATATATATATATATATATATATATATATATATATATATATATATATATATTGAATTAAATATATATTTTTAATTATTTAAAAATAAAAAATTTTCGAATCTCCGTTTTATCCCGTTTCATACCGAACCATTCAGAAAAATGGAGATGGTTCGGTATGGAGATTTTTCTCTCACGGTTTGGTTCTGAAAATTCCATTTTCAAAATCTTATAAGTTCGATTCGGTTCCAAATATTTTCAAATATCTGAATTCCTCCGAATCGTACTTAATCCTAACGAGGAATAAAACATACTTTTATAAAGTGCACTTATTGTTAAGAAATTATCAATTTATAAACTTAAAAACTAAGTTTATATCAAAGTCACATTATTTTTTTTATATTATTTATATTATTGTATTTTTGTAAGTTTTAATTAAAATATATACAGACCAATATATTAATATATTTTTATTATTTTTTAGTTGATCCACATAATAAACTTGGTATTTATACATATATTTTCCTTTATAGGTTGATATATTTTATAGGTTGATGCTTAATTAATGTCACCAATATTATTTTTTTTATTGTATTTATAGCTTTATTATAAATAGGTTGTAACTCATTATACTGAAATAATATTTTCTCAATTTCTATTTTTTATATTTCTGTAACATGATATTAGAGCATTTGCTCTATTTTTTTTCTCGGGCTTTTGAATTTCTGGCTTTTAATTTATGTTAAAAAAAATAACAAAATGATCCAATTTTTCTTCCGCAAATTATTATTTATCATTTTCTCATCAATGTTTTTGTTTTGTAAAGTCACCTTATCATTAAAAATTATGCCATTCAACCTCCCATTTAAATCATATTTCATTTTTTGTCACTTTCTTATTTCAACCTTCTCTAGCTTTATATTTTAATTTTCCTATATTAGTCTCTCATTCTTAGCTTCTTTCTTTATTTTGGATTTTTTTTTATTCATAATCACACATTCCCTGCACCAAATACCATCACCAATCAACCTTTTATTTACTACATATATTATATATATTTTTTTCTTTTGGCTATTTGGAGAGATCATTTTCAAGTCTCACTGCAATGTCATTTCTCATTTGATTACATGGCACTCGTATCCCTTAGCTTGTCACTTTGTTAGCACCTTACTTATGCGTTTAATTCAAAGCGATTCTTAAGGATTTTGAATACCACAGTGTTATATGACACTCGTGTCTCTTATCTTGTCACTTTGTTAGTACCTTACTGAAACATTTGATTCAAAGTGGTTATTGGAGATTTTAGATGTCATACTCTCATTTTTTGAGATTATATTGACCTAATTTTAACTTCACAATCAGTTTCAGATGAGTGTTCACATGCAAAAATTTTATATTTGGAGAAATTTCGCCAACATCATAATTCAAGATCATTAGATTTTTCATGAAATTACTATTACATCAATATTTATCAAGATCACCATTTCTCTTTGTTCCATGCTCGTCTTGAGAAGGAGTATTAAAGAATCTCATGTCTTTCTCAATTGAGATCTTTCAGAAGAGGTTGTGCTCCGATTCACGCTTCGATCAGTCTTTTCCCAATATCAGTCTATAGATATTTTTACTAAAACTCACTCTTATCTTCACTTTCACGCTATAGTTGGCAAACTCTAGTTGACTGATACATTGCCATTTTGAGTTTGAAGGGGATGTTAGCATAATTAACATTATAAATTCCTTGATTATAGGTTGACATATTCATAATTAGTTATACATATATTTTCCTTTATATGTTGATCCTTAATTAATGTTACCAAGCTTTTTTTTTTATATTATATTCTTAACTATATTATAAATAGGTTGTAACCCATCATACAGAAATATTATTCTCTCAATTTCTATTCTTTATATTTTTGTAACATACAAATAAAAATTTAAGTAATATGAGATGTAACAAGGTTGAGATGAAATAAATTAATAAAAATAAAAAAAAAATGATAAATTTCGAAGTATTTTTTACAATTTTAAAAAAATGCAAATTTTTTAAATAAAAAAATAACCTCAAAATCTGTATATAAGTGAAAGAATTCGATTAAAAAAAAATACATAAAGACTATATATATGGTTTGTGATCTATTAATTGATAAATAAATCATATCATTTAAGTTTTTAGCACAAATTACATATAATTAGTTGATTATGTGTGCATATTTACATATGATATTGAAATTACACTATTACAAATAATTTATAACAGTAAGATCTGTTACTGAAATATAAAAACTGTATTTTTAAAAAAATAGCAGTAATATCATTTAATACATAAAAAAATTTAAAAAATTAATAATATTATTATAAATATTTAACATTAGATAGTGCTGTTAACATTTTGTTGCCAATTAATAATACACAACATGCTTTTATAAAGTGCACTTATTGTTAAGAAAAAAAAATATTAATGAAATAAGTAATTAATTTTTAATATTTTTGGCACACATATATATTAGTTGCGTTTGCTATTAATTTTTTTTTTATATTGAAATTTACTATTTAAGATATTGATGTATTAAATATTGATACATTACTTTGACTAAACTTTTAAAATATTATTTTGCTAATAATTTTAATTATTTATATAATAAATTATTGACATGTGAAAATGTATGTAGACTTATAAAAAAATTAAAAAATAATAAACCATATTAATGATCTAACCGATCCGAATAGACACAAGTTATCGAATGTTATTAAAATAATACATAACTAGATAACCCGCGCGTTGCAGCGGGATTATTCATTTTATTGATTCTAAATTCATATATTGTAACTATGATTCAAATTGCAACTATGATTTCAAGATGTTATATATTGAAATTGAAAATATTTTAAATAATTGTATGATAAAAATAACTCATATTATTTTGCTTCATTATATATAATTACATGAGAAACACTCAACGGATATAAAT
>CATKHJ010335448.1:0-11939 GCA_949750685.1 Vernicia montana | reverse complement strand
CTATCTTAGATTCAAATCCCTCTGCTGTAAGATATACTGAAGACTCTTGTGATCAGTGTAGATCTCACACTTCTCACCATAAAGATAATGTCTCCATATCTTGAGAGCAAAGATAACTGCTGCCATCTCTAGATCATGCGTAGGGTAATTCACCTCATGATTCTTCAATTGTATTGATGCATATGCAATCACCTTCCCGTATTGCATAAGAACACATCCAAGTCCCACTCTTAAAGCATTACAGTATATTGCAAATCCACCTGATCCTTCTGGCAATGTAAGTACTAAAGCTGTAGTGAGGCAAGTTTTGAGTTTCTTAAAACTCTCTTTGCAATCATCATCCCACTGGAACTTTACTTTCTTTCTAGTTAGCTTAGTTATTGATGAAGCTATCTTGGAGGAATCCTTGACAAATCTCCTATAATAACTTGCCAAACCAAGAAAACTATGAACTTCTGTCACATTTGTGGGTCTAGGCCAACTCAACACTGCTTCAATCTTCTTAGGATCCACTTCAATGCCATCTTTTCTAACCACATGTCCTAAGAAACATATATGATCAAGCCAAAATTCACACTTCGACAATTTGGCATACAATTGATGCTCCCTCAAAGTCTGCAATACTATTCTCATATGCTCTTTATGCTTTTCTTTACTCTTAGAGTAAATAAGAATGTCATCTATAAAGACAATGACAAACTTATCCAAATATGGTTTGAACACTGGTCGATAAATGCTGCTGGAGCATTGGTCAACCCAAATGGTAACACCATGAACTCATAGTGACCATACGTCATCCTAAAAGTAGTTTTACATATATCCTCATTCTTGATTTTGAGCTGATGATAGTTTGATCTGAGATCAATCTTGGAGAAGTGACTTGCTCCCTGCAACTGATTAAACAAATCGTCTATCCTTGGCAAAGTATACTTGTTCTTGACAGTCATCTTGTTCACTTGCCTATAGTCAATACACAGTCTCATAGAACCATCCTTCTTCTTCACAAAAAGGACTGGTGCACCCCATGGCGAACTACTCAGTCTAATGAACCCCTTGTCCAATAGATCTTACAACTGCACTTTTAATTCCTTCAACTCTACAGGTGCCATTCTTAATGGAGGAATACATATTGGTTGTGTGCCAGGAAAAAGCTCGATATTGAACTCAATCTCCTTTGCAGGTGGCAAACTTGGCAATTCTTTCGGAAATACATCCGGAAACTCACTAACTATCGATATTTGCCTCACCTCATTAGGAGTTTCCCTTATATCAATTACATGTGCCAAATATCCTTAACACCCCTTCCTTAGAAGCCTTCTCGCCCCAATGGCCGAAATCAAATTGGAAGGTACATCACTTCTATCTCCTTGAAACACAAACTCATACTCGTCTCGTGGCTTAAACATAATCTTTTTCTCATGACAGTCTATGTGAGCATGGTGTTTAGACAACTAATCCATACAAAAGAATCACATCAAACTCTAGTACCTCCAACTCAATCAACTCGCTTGAGAGCTTTCTCCCATCTATCTCTACCATGCAGGAAGGGTACATATGCTTCACCTCAATTATTTCCCCTAAAGGTGTGGACACTTCTAAGGGATTACTCATGATCTCTCTACCCTTCCCCAATATCTTAGCAAAGCATGGTGAAATAAATGAGTGGGTAGCACCTGAATCAAATAAAACTCTAGCTTGTGCATCTTGGATAGAAAGGATACCTGTCACTATAGTATTAGAAGCACGAGCCTCCTGCTGATTCAGGGAAAACACTCTGCCTCTACCTCTTTCCTTTGGAGCTTGACTGGATCCAGATGCTTCACCTTATCCTCTACCTCTACCCCCTGAACTCCTAGTGTCCGGTCTAGTCATCTGTACTCTGGGCTGGGATGTAGTAAGTACATTATGTTGATCTCCTCATAAAGGACAACTTTTGATGAAATGCCCTGCTTGTCCACAATTGAAACAAGTCTCACTATTTCTTTGATATGCTCTTTCATGATTCCACCCACATGTAGCACAAATAGGCCTGCTGTAACCCTGTTGCTCATGTCTAGGTGCAAAACTGGTGACTCGAGCAGAAGCCACTGATATCCCTCTAGACTATCCTCTACCTTGGCTACTTCCCTTATGGTGACTCTGAACCATAGTAGAAGTAGCAGGCTAAACTGTCTTCCCCTGAGTACTACTTCCTCCACCTTTGCTCTGGTTACTAAAGCCCTTAGGCTTGTTCTTGTTCCTTTGATCCCTTTCTGCTCTGTCTTCTTTGCTTTTGGACTCTATTTGCTTTGCCTTGTCAACCAAATTGGACAAAGAAGCAAACTCAATGGCACAAAGAGCATTGTACAAAGGTGCTATCAAACCCCTTCTGAATCTTCTAATCTTAGCTGCTTCAGTAGCAACTACTTCTTGGGCATACTTGCTCAACCGGTTAAACTCCTTGGTATACTCGGATACGGTCATGCCTTGTTGCTTCAATCGCTCAAATTGAGCTATCCGTTTTCTCTTTCTCCTTCTCCTAGAAATTCATCTATAATTTCTTGCTTGAATTGTTCCCATACTGGAGGAATCTCATCATAGAGCCTATGTTCCATATTGCTTTGGAACCACGTCCAACCACCATCTTTTAGCAAAAGTCCCACTAGCTCAATTGCTCTTGCATCTGAACAAGGTAATCGTCTCACTACTTTCTCAACAGCTTCTAAAAATCCGTGAGGCTTTTCTCCATCCTCCCCATGAAATTTCGAAAGTCCCATCTTCAGAAAACTATACATGCTTACCCTACCATCATCAATCACTCTCCTAGCCACATGTCTAGGAATAGGAGCATTCACAGGAGTTAGTGGAGGTGGCATTCTCTCTTGTACTGGTGAAGGATGAGGAGGTGGTGCTACATTAGCATCTTGTTGCCTCAACTGTCTCAACTCTAATAGTTCTTAGTGGAGCTCTTCATTCTCACGCCTCAAGTCCTCATCACCTCTTGGAGGAGCATGAACTTCCTCCGCTTGAACCGGCATCTAGCCCTTGGTGGCTCAAATGGTTCCTCATTTATGGAGGCGGCATCCGAAGCCACGTCCGGAGCTCTCATATTCTCAAGAGGAATTTGCCTCAGTGTTTCTCTTCCTCTTGCTCTTCTAGGCGGCATCTATAAGGCAAACAAATAGCAAAAGATTTAACTCATAGTGATAATGCAGATTCACACATAACAATGACTCAATTAGACATGAAGGAATTCTCCTATGCTCCATGGTGTTCACATACTCTATGACTTATAAAGTCTAAACTAGACATAACCTTATGCTCTGATACTAATTTTGTCACAGCCCAACTTCGCAACTGCGACGGTCCTAGGGCATGGGTAGGCATAAGGCCACCGAAAACTCATAGAACCCATTTATACACATAATCCACATGGCATCATAACGATTAGAACATCTCATCCCAAGGATCAAAACCTGAAGTCATACACATGCATCCATCTCATCCACATATATGTACACATAAGCTCATAAATTTCATATTAGCTTAATAAAAGTTCACATAAATAGTATCATCAAACTTTGCCCTTAGGCTAAAAGAATATCTCACTTTTATACTCATGGAGCACTAAAGTGTCTCAAATACATAATAACAAAATGGAGAATTTACATTGATCAAATTGGTTCTCAAGGAAGGAAAAATTCCTAAGGAATCGAGCTGATAAACTTCTTAATCTCCTGAAAAATGGAATCACTAATGAGATAAAGCAGTGAGTAAAGAATATACTATCATACTTGTGAGGCTAGGTCATTCAAGGCTAGCTCACAAGGATGGTAGGGATCATATCATGTCAAATGACTTATATTATGGCAATTAGGTTCACATGGTTCAATTGAATCAAATGGTAGTGTAATATAAAGATATATATACATATAACTCATGAAAGAATCGTAGCTTAGAATTAAACACATATAGAAATCATCCACATGAAAGATTTTAGGAGTAGAGGCATTTTGTTAGCATTCTCCCCATATGAAAATAAGAGTTCAAATGAAATTCTTAGGGTTCACATGTTTCAAATGAAATTCTTAGGATTCACATAATCACATAATAATTGAGAATTTACCAATTGGAGAAATTGGATTCACAAGATTCAAATGGGTTCATACACATATAAATTCATATGGTAGTTTATCAACAAATAAGCTCTAAGCCTTAGGATATCAAATACAAATATAGTAGTATATTTTCTACTCACCTTAAACAAAAGAATGCTCTATACTCAATGGAAGTCCCCAATCACCTCAACTCCTAATGATCTCCAATATGACTTCTATGAGGAACTAAGCATATAAACACATACAAATACATATCAATACATGCTTTTAAAATCACCATACACATGCTAATCTTATGATTTCTAACTCTATTTCCATCCCCAAACATAGATTATAACAATGGAGAAGAAGAAATTCAATGAAAACTAAAACCCTAACTCACCTTTTCAAGAAATGCTTCAACAATGGATGAAAGGTTGATTGATTGAAACCCTAGATCCTTTGGTTGGAGCTATTAATGAAGTCTTTAAGCATTTAATGTGAGTGGGTGAATGATTCTTGAGAGAAAATAGGTTTGGAAGCTCTAAAAACTAGAATGAAATGAATTGGGGCTCTAACTTTCTATTTAAAGCCGATTTCCATATTCTACCCTTGATGCGATTAGCGGTCGCGACAGGCATGTCGCGGTCGCGATTACTCAATCGCGGTCGCTACATAAGTCTCGCGATCGCTATGCTCTACTATTCATGTGACTGTTCATTATGGTGTCAGTGAACCCTTAAAATTGCACCTTTCTATACCTTACTGAGCCTTGAAGACAGTCCTTGGGTCCCGAAAACTGAAACAGGTCAAAAATGGATCGAACAGACTGATGCGGGGCCCATGACTACATAGGCCCATGAGGTGACCACGTGGACCATGCAGTGATCGCATGGTCATATGCGGTCAACATTTGATGACCGCATACTGCCATGCAGTGCAGTCACAGTAGCCTTTCACGATCCCACATTGAAAAACGTGAAGACCAGCCTCCTAGCTTCTTCTTATATAAACTACCCCCTTTCAACTCTCAAAAACACACTCGGTAATTGTGTGTTTTTTTTATTATCAAACCCATTGATTGAAAAGCGATCAGTTCTATTAAGGCTTGGTTTGAAAAGAATGTGCCTTTAGTTCAAAGTTTTTTTTGGGTAGTCATTTCGAGGTTCCTCTCCTCAAGTCAGTTCAAGGGAATCCCAACAATGTCGTCTTAGTAGCCATTCGAAGGCTGTTGTTCCACTAAGTCGAGAAGATGGAATTACGATCCGGTCGTCCGCTCCGTCCATACGTCCCCAAGCCTCATCCTTGCAAGGTATTTATTTTCTTCCGTTTTTGTTTATTTCTTTATTTATTTTAATTTTTCTTCCTTTTTTTGCTTTGTTTGCTTTTTGTTTTCTTTCTAGCTTAGTTTATTTTATATTGCTTTATTGTTATTATTCTTCCCCTGATAGTTTCTTTGGATGTTCCCTTCTCTTTTATTCCCTTTCTTTTAGTTAGTTCTTTTATTTTGCAAGTTTATTGCTTTCCCTGTTTCCTTTATATGATCCCTTCTCCTTAATCCTTTTCTTTTTATCACTTTAAAAGGCATGTTAGTTAGAATCTGAATTAATTAACTTGTTTTGAATTGATGCTTTTTGTTTGTTAATTTAACCTGACTTAATTAACAACTTGATAAATAATTCTGTTTGATTAAAATTAATTAATCAACCCACCTTTTAATCAATCAATTTGAAATATGATAAAAGGCTCAGACTAAAACAAACCCCCTTTGCAAGAAGGGTAAACTACGTAGATTTTGATTCTCATTCAAAGGGATATGTAGGCATGCTTGTCAAAAGCATCAAATCCAATTAAATTGAACTTTCTTCCTCTTCCACCTTCTTTACATAGTTTTGTGCTTTCTTTCATTTATTTATTTCATTACTTTTATTATGGATTTAATTTGGGGAATGTGTGACTTTCCTAGAATCCCATAAGGGCTAGAGAAAGTATCCCCTAATTTGGTTTATTTTGTGAATTTAAGATTCTTATTTGCTTTCTTTATTTAATTCCTTCAACGCTTTTGTTATTTTCTTTATTGGTTTATTTTACTTTAATTCATACATTGTATAATTGTTCATGAAATCATTTTAAGCCATTATGTATTAAATTTGCCAAACTAATAAAAATGAACCAAAAATATAGTCCCCGAATCCTCTTTTGTAATCGAGGACTAGTGCACTTTTCCATTGGGATAATAATTAGAGTCATAAATGGGTTTTTCCTTAACTTTTCCTAAATAAAATAAAATTAAGGTGGCGACTCCCCAATGCACCTTTTCAAAATCAAACAATCCGAACCCGAGGGTTCCATCGTGAGTACAAACCCGAATGAGCATTTCGATCCCCTCTAGCGGATCGGACTAGTGCTCGGGCGAGGCCTCATAGTTGGTGACTCCACTGGGGACAGATTCTTTTTTGTAAAAGATAAGTGGACTACTAATTGGTTTAAAATTAAAGTTTGGCACTTTTAAGGCAAAAAATGGCTTTCATGCATCACTTGCATAGGCTTTTTGCCTTTCAACCTAGATTTCTTAGGAAAACAATGGATAGAAAGTAACATCGAGTGGACAACCTTCCTTAGGTCTGCTTGCCGATAGTGAAATCATCCACCCCGCTACGTTTATGAGTATGCACATACTATTGGACCCACGCGAGGCTCTTTGACTCACATGTGGTTAGGTATATCGCTGCTCCAGTTTGACGGGTACCCATATCCAAGCCATCCTTACCCTTTCATGTAATGGATCTAGAACTTGGACCTTAGGTTGTATGTACCTTAACTGAAGCCTATGTTGCATATCCATGAAATGATTTTCCATTCATACATTCATGTTGTTGACCTAAGTTGTGTGCTACAACTAAGTCAATCATTATTTTGATCTTGGCAATCAAGTTGAATTGATCTAACATATCAATTTAGTGTATTTTTTTCAGTTAAAATGATTTATTAGTGCTTGGGAATGAAGAACTTAGAAAATTCTCTAAGTGTTTTTCCTGACCTATAAATTGCGTCCGCAACAATGAAGTAGCGCCCGCAATACCCATGTCGTGCCCGCAACCTATACATCGCGACCGCTACTAAGCAATGAGCCAGAAAGTGCAAAAACATCTAGTAGAGTTCACGGTCAGACTCGCAACGCGACCTCGAGCTGGATATGCATATAGCGACTGCGACACAGGCGTTGCGACCGCAACATTCATAAGGCAGAAATCAATTGCAACGGTAAAATCAGCAGCGAATGTGGTTATGCCACGTGGCACTAACCGTTGGAGCCATATGAAGATCGCAACCGCAATATGTGTATAGTGACTGCGATTAACCAATAGCGAGCGCAATATTTCATTGCAAACGCGAAAGTGGCCTGACCGGCATTTAATGCTGGATTTGTTACTGTAGCAAGCAGATTTGGTTATTATTTATTTTATGAATTGAATTCTAAGTTAAATTTTGGATATGTTGTAAATTTATATGTCTAGTTTAAAAAAAAAAAAAGAATCAACTCATTTGGATTATTAAATCATGAGAAATGACAGAAAATAGGTAACAAGGTCTAGTGATATAACTAGATAATGAGTAAAGATGTAATGTTTCAAAGTTAACAATTGTAAACTAATAAATTCTATATATATGTAAACAATGAATAAATGATTAGTGAGAATGATTAATATTTAATTGACTATGATTGTTCAATGTGAATTAAAGATATTCTTTTAGGTCATTCGGCTAGTATGTAGAAATTGAATAGAAACGTACTCCAAATTGTTACATGTGTATATATGTGTTATTGTGTATATGGATTCCTATTGATAATAGAAAAGTGATATGTCTTAGATATAGATGTAGTAGTATTGAAATTAGGAATAAAGTGGGTAAGTTAACAAGGTATTTAATAATCTTCATTTGAATGATATAAAAGGTATGGTTCGATGTAGAACCTAAAAGAAAAAGATAAAGAAGATGTTCCGGAGATTAAGGAGCATTATTGTCAACTGTACTAAGAGCATGTATTAGGAGCTAAAGAAGTCAAGGTGTGTACTTTGAAAATCTTATGTTTCTTTAATGGAATCATTGTGTTCAAAAATCCTTTCAATGAGGACTTCGGCCTACTTACTATTAATTTAATCCTTTCAATGAGGCCTTCGGCCTACTTACTATTAATTTAATCCTTTCAATGAGGCCTTCGGCCTACTTACTATGATTTGAACCTTTTCAATGAGGCCTTTGGCCTACTTACCATTATTTGAATCCTTTCAATGAGGCCTTTGGCCTACTTACTATTATATGAATGTGAGTACTAAAACTATACTCAAATCAAACATTGTAAAAGAACCTACCTTCTACGTGTTTATCTCTTCATTGTAATGCACCTTTTTCTTGAACAAGTGCATTTCTTTTGGAAATTCAATGTACCTTGATTGATAAAACATTCTTATTACTATGTTTCTTTAAGGAACCAGTTGATCTATTCATATACATTCCAGTGTTCTTACAAATGGTAATTGTAATATTCTAGATTCAATTAGTTCTTAAGTATTAATAGTGATGCCATTGGAAGGCAATATAAATGGTTATTGAGATAATGAGATTAATAAGAACTCAAAAGAAACCTGACTAAATGCACATAATTTATTTTTATTTATTTTTATTATTATTTAATTTTGTTTCTGTGATATTATGGTACATATGAACTCATAAAAAAAATGTTATGAGTATAATTAATGAAATAAAGTTAATGAACCGCATCGATATAGGTTACAACAATATACAGTGTAAAAGAAGGGTAAAATAGTCATTTCGCAAAAATTGTCGAAATGGCGGGTCAAATATAAATGAATATGTGAAGTAAGTGGAAGAATTAACTATGTTGGCTTGGTTAAGGGAAAAATTATTTTTGTTAAGTGTAAATTAGTGAGATAGAAGATGGAAATTGAGGTGGGTTCCATATCATTAAAAAGTCAATATTTTGACATATGCAATTTCGTTAATTGAAAAATGTTAATTACTATCACCAAATTATTGATAGTTATCTATATATTTATTATTATTAAAAATTCAATAATATGGTTATTAATTACAACAATTGGATTAAAATAATGAATCTCCACCATCCATTCTTGATAACCATGATATAAAGCTAGAGTTTTCTTCTTTCTTTTTCATTTCTCATCTTCCAAACTAAAAGTTGAAGACCATTTAGCTCTCCCCATCTACACAACCTGCCACCATTCAATTCCCATCAAGAAATCAAGAAATTTTAAGGTAATCACTAAAACTAAGCTTGAATTTCAATTCTAATATGATTAGGAGTGTGTATTGTTGATGGGTTGCAAATTTCTATTCTTGTTCTTGTTGAAAATTAGGGAAATTTGATTATTTTGTTTCTTTGATATTTATGGGTATATTATGAAGTGGATTGAAAGAATTAATAAGTTAATTGAATTTAAATTGCTAGATGGAGCTTGATTTGGTTTTTGAACTTTAATTGGGAAACCTAGGTTTTGAATTGAGCAGAATCTTTGAGCAACCATACTGTTACTTTTGAGAACGAATTTGGAGAAGTGTAAAACATAAAAGTTGTAGATAAATATTTTTAGTATACACTGATAAAAGTAATTTTAAGGATTCGAAGTGTAGAGAGACAAAAGTCACTTGAACTGAATCTGTTACTGTTCATCCGAGAATTTGATTACCCGAAATTGAGAAGTATAAATGATAACTTTAGAGACTGAATTAGGCCAAGTATAAATGTAAAAAATGATAATTTATATGTTTATAACACCCCTGTAAATAGAATTCTTAAATTGGATTTTTAATTATTGAGATACAGTCAAAGGAAGGTGATAAGGTATAGTGAATTGTGTAATCTAACACAGTTGACACATATGAGAATCTACCCTCCTTAATGAGGAAGCTAGAGACAGAATTAGAAGAAACTCAAAACTAATGAAATTATTATTGGTATGTATAGAATTAATCCACAAAAGGATTTGATAAAATTTTAAATTTAGTATGAGAAATAGCATCTTTTATGTAACTGATTCTGTGATTGGATTCAATTTGTAAACTAAATTAGAGATTCTGATTTGAGGATGTTAAAGATAGAAATGGGTTAAATTCAAAACATAAGAAATGTTCCTTAATGTCTCTTGTATCTCCCAGTAAAAGAAAATTTTAATTGGAATCATAAATATTGAGTTATACTAAAATTAGTGTGACAGGGTCAGATTGCCTTGTAACAGAAACAGAATTGAATTTAAATAGTCACCAAGTTTGCTATGAATTGAATTTTAAGTTGAATTTTGGATATGTTTTAAATGTATATGTTTAATTTGAATTATAAAAAGAATCAACTCATTTGGACTAGTAAATCTTGAGAAATGACAGAAATAAGATGACAAGGTTTGATGGCATAACTAGACAATGATTTATTTATATATGGAAATAATGAATTAATGATTACTGAAAATAATGAATGGTGAATTGAATATAATTATTCAATATCAAATTACTGTGAAAGTGTTTTATTTTAGGTTCAATAGCAGATTCAGTAAGTGAATCTCAAGTATTCATCTTCACTTGGGACTACTTTGCCGAGAGTAAGATGATCTCAATTTACTGTTGAGTCGAATAATTTTAGAGCTCCATGGATTATAATAATTTAGTATTGTAGTAATTGATTAAATTAAATTCTTTATATGGATTAGAAATTGTAATGTCATGTGATTAAATGAATTCGGAAATCAACATTTGATACAGTGTTATGTGATTAATGATGATAAAGGAATTGGGAGAATTTGTATTAGTGTATAGGAAGTTAAAAATATTGGAAGTGTTCTTTAATGCAGGTTTTGAACCTGTGGAATTGTTATAGTTGCAACTGTTATGCTGCCGAATTGAAATTGATTGTTAATGTTCACAAAATTCATGGTAATAATTGTATTGTAATATTGACTAAGTGGGTTCTACGGGTTGTTGATACCTTTATGGTTACCCATGCCCTAGGACCGTCACATCGCCAAAGGTGAGATATGACAAAGGTGGTATCAGAGCAAAAGTGTAAGTCTAGTATAGACTAATAAATGTTATGGAATTGTAGTAAATAAGTGAAACCATGGAGCATAGGATTCCTAATTGTCAATTATAGTCCATCATTAAGATAGTTCCGCGTTATCCGTATGTGATTAAATCCTCCTTATCTAGAATGATATATATATATATATATATATATATATATATATATTGGTATGTGTATACATACACTATAGTAATACTTATATAAGTGAAACATCGAGCATACTCTGAATGATATAATTGTGCTAAATTGTGATATGAAAGTGAAATGTTAAATGTGAAAAGGAGGTCGGTCCCCTAGTGATCACTCCTGAGATAGTAAAAACTGAATGTATATTGTTAAAAAGAAGTTTCCTGTAACAATCATATGTTAAACATTGATAAAGATATTAAAATATCGATTGACTGTGAAAAAAAAAAAAAAAAACCTATAGGATGCAAATACTGATAATGATGCATAAATTATTTGTTCATATGAGAACATATGGATTGCCTAGGATAAAGACATCCTAAGCAAATTATATCATAGTGATAAAAGTGTAAAAATTTAACAATGGTGTTAATAAATGATCATTTGCTGAAGTTGCCTATGTGTTAGAGTATATGCCTTAGAGCAGTATATATGTTTATGTAAATGTAAAACAACATAATATATGGCAATAAATATATGTTTATGTAAATCAATTGTTCCATTGTATTAAATGCATATTTGAAGTCCATTAGTATTTTGTGAGAGGATCTATTCTCAAG
>CATKHJ010335309.1:0-11887 GCA_949750685.1 Vernicia montana | reverse complement strand
ATTAAATTAAAGTTTATTGATATAAATTTGACCTATGATATAAATTTGTCTTATAGAGACAATTTACAAAATAAAGCTTTGAGAAAATCTAGAAAATTTACAATTTGCACCTTAATAAAAGGGATTTTAGTCAAACAATTCAAAATCGGTTGGGGTTTATATTCCAATATCTTAATTTTTATTAGACTATTTCCTAAAAATTTTAACTCACTAATGAGTTTTTCATTTAGTGATACTAAAGCCGTTTTTAAAATAAAAAAATTTCAAATTTTACTTACAGTTAGAGTCAAATTTACAAATATATATATATAATGTGGTAGCATTAGTATTTAACCATTAATAGTTGTTGGTTAGTTTTTATAATTAGTTAATTTATTTTTGAATTTGGTTTGTTTTAGTTAATGAATAAGTTGGATGGAAGTTTTTTTAATGAACAAGTCCAAATAGTTTGGATTTTCTTGTAACCTAGCTAAAAGAGAGAGAATTTTTGCTTTTTTTTTTTTTTTTTTTTTTTTACAATTATAAATCCAAAAAAATATTTTCATTGATGTGGATTGGTCATACATTCAATTATAACTCCTTGCATTTTAGCTGGTTAGGACCCGCCTAAAAGAAAAAGGACCATATTCTATTTCTGGAGTCCCAACATCGTTTCATCCAATTAGTTTTATGATTTTTTTCAACTTTTATTATTTTAAAAATAACAAAAATATTTGTTTAAAATAAATAAATAATTTAAAAAACTTAAAATCTCTAATGTTAAACTCATTGAGAAATATATATAGCAATAAAAGCCTCAAACTTCTATAAGTAACACTGCAACAAATATTGAAATTAACAATATTAATTTAACATCATTCAATACATATTGTTAATTTATTGCAATTAACAGTAAGTACATATATGCAACAACAAATTAATAGTATTACTAAATGTTAATATATATTAATTAAGTATTAACTGTATGCTAATAATATTATGAAATGTCTATATATAATATGACGCAGCGTAAGCAAACAGGCAAAGCCGTTTTAGGATTTAAATTTTTTTGAATATTATTATCTGCCCTAAAACAGGTAAAGTAGAAGTTTAAATAGAGGAGATCTTAGACACGGGTACAAATATGAAAACTGCCAAAAATGACAATTTCGGAATATTACACAAGAAAAAACATAATAATTAAAATAAGAAAAGCGCCACAGACGGCGCCTAAATTCTAGATTCCTACCAAAAGTTACAAACAATTCAAAAAGTTTTCATAAATGGAAAAACGGCAAAATTAAGGGCCCAAATGAAAGAATTTGGCCGAAAAACGACGTAGCTCATCGCCAAAGGCGATGACTCGGATCCGTTGGACCATTTTCTTTTGGATCAAGTACTTGCAAGGCCCAAAATTACAGCTGTCCCGGACCACTATTTCTTCTGCTTGGCCCGCTGCTTGTCTAGATGAATCAGGAACCCTTTTGCAAAGGCCTCCACGTTATAATAGCGCTATAAAAAAAAATTTATTAGTATCAAATCTTTTATTTTTAACAATATGATTTATATGTTGTTAAAATAGATTATTTATAGTTATAAAATATAATGTGTTTTTGTATAATTTATTTAAATTTTGATATAAAAATAAATAGATGAAAGTAATAGTACAAAAATGCAGCCCTAGCTAGAAAATAGACAGCAAACACTAAGATAGACATTAATTGAATTTGAATTGCTTTTGAAGAATGAGAGAGAGTTGGTATTAATTTGATTCTTGGTTCAAAGAACATTCTCTGGCCTTTACTTTGTTTAATTCATATATTAGAGTGTATTTGGTCAGGTTCTCTATATTTTGGCTCAACTTTCTAATTCTTTCTTTCTTTTGCAAGACTCAATAAATATATATCACTCTGCAATTTTCCATTTTCAAGAAAATTAACATGTATACAAATTTGACATTATTTTTTTTTTTTTTCTAAATATCAATGCTTGCCTGCTTGGTTCATGATGAATTCCCTTTTTGTTATTTGAAGTTTAATGAATACTAAAAGAATCCAATTTGACAAACTCAATAATTAGGTTTCCAATTTTGAAAACACAAAGACATTTGTGTACATGGTGTGCACCACCTGTTTGTTTGTTTTTTTTTTTTTTTTTTTACAATCAGAGAAAGAGAATTCGAATTTGAAAATTTATCTAAAAATGAGATATAGTAAAATTCTTACTTATATCAAGTGCATGCATTTATCTCATATATCAAATCAATGAGTGATTTTTAATCAATACTCAGTGTAGATAAGACTTAATCTTGAGATATATATTTATTATCTAGTTAAGTTTAAAATGCATGCACATAAATTTTTATTTATTCTGAAAAGTTTTATTAGAAAAATGAAGAATTATTTTTTTTACAGTTTTTAAATAAATATTATCATATGTAAATTTTTGTATATCGTAATATATTTATTTTTTTAAATAAAAACGTAGTAACAATTAAAAAATTAAGAAATTCATAGAGGAAAAAGAAATCTGATACAACCCTAATAACTATATAATAACCTTTGAGATTTTTTTTAAAAAAAAAAATGGAGTCTTCACTTAATAATTAGGATTTCGTTTGCGCAGTACACTCTGCTTTTTAAATCAATTTCAAATGGTAAAAATGGCTCATCAGTACAGCTAAACTTAAAAATAAAGTGACTTAAAAGGAAAAAGAGAAAGCTTCTTAGCACAACTTTAAGCTAAAAGCAAAGCACTATTAGAGTCCTCACTAAGACAAAACTTTTCAAGCACTATAAAAGATTTATTTAATCATAATAAAAACTTCTTTACAACTCAAAGACAACTAAATCTTGATTTTAACACTACGTTTTCATAAAAATCTATAACTACTAAATCATTAATTTTTTGATCTTTTTCTATACAAATACTTCCTCTATTCCTTTTTATATGTCGTTTTTTTTTTCACAAAGATTAAGAAATAATTAATTACTCTAAGTTTCAAGAATAAAATGATAAATTACTCTTATTAATTATAGAGTAATAAATAATATGTGCATTAATTATAGAGTAAATGATAATGATAGAATTGAAAAAAAAAAAAACTAAAGTCTTATTGGCTTCCTAAAGTGACAGATATTTTAGTAAAAAAATTCTTTAAAAAAGCGAGAGATAAAAAGAAATGGATGAAGTATTAATTTAAGTCCGTCTTTTTTTTTTTTAATATCAATTATTACTAAGCACATGTTTAGCGATTAAATTGTTTTTGTCAAATTTTATTTACTTTAATTAGATTTTAGAAAACTATAGTTTGAAAAAAGCTATATTTTTTAACTTTTTTTAAACCATGATTTACATAAAATAATTTTAAAAATTAAAAGAAAAAAATATCAAAACGCTATTTTAAAAAGCAATTTCAAACTCAATCCCAAATTAATTCTAATTCCTTCTTTAAATTTTAGTATTACTGAACCAACAAATCATATCTATAATGCATATACATAACTTTTGACTTTTGTTTCAATTCTTAAACTACGGCCATAGATATCAAAAACTTTTTGAAAAGTTAGGAGGCAAAAATTAAATGATTGTCACAACTTGATGTAACAACTAATTAATTAATTAAATATGAAACTACATCTCTACATCTAAAATATCTACATAAAAAGGGGATTCAAGTAAGAACAAGTTATATAAATGTACAAAATCAGTTTCAAAAAAATCAAAATTAATTATAAATAGTTGTTTGTTTCTTGCCCTTTAAAATTGACTAATGCAATCCTTTGTCTCTTATACTAAATATAGACCTACATATGGAGGTGTAGAGTTATGTTGGCTAGAGATTAAATCTTTTGTTAGGTGAATATCAGCTTCCTATTTCATTCTCAGTCCTTGGTGGGCAGTATTAGTACCAAGTGCTTTAACTTACATTACATTGTAAGTAAAATCTTCTGTTTGGGTACTTGGAAACTACAGTTCTTTTACAATCATAGTTTTCTATAAAGCAAGATCAAATCTTTCTTTATCTAAGATTTGGTAAATCTTACTTATATATTACTTATTGATCTCAAAGAAAAAATGAGTTCCTCATTTGGCTTTTTCACTAATTCTATTAGATACCTATAGAAATAACTTAATTAAACATTTGCTAATCACCCCAATTAAGATTTAAAATTGAAATTTTCAATAATTATATATGGTTAAATTAATTTTACTATAATCTCATTCTTATTATTTATGATTATAAACTAAATAATTATTACAGTACTTCTTGGATTATAATTGCCTCACATAGGACACCTTTCATAAAAGTGTATCTTTTGAAATATTTGAAGGACAGATTCACACATATGCTATCTTAGTGAAACCCCCCATAACTAAAATAAACAAAGATTGAAGATCAGACAGAGAAAAATAATAAGGAAGAGATCAATAGTGAAATGAGTTAGAAACCCCTATCTACTAGCTAGTTATTATATATTATATAGCCCAACTCATAAAAATTTACCAAAAAATTATTAAAAGATTTTTCCTTATTTATAAATCTTTTCATTTCGGTATGGATGATCCACCTTTGTTCAAATCAAGAAGGAGAACTTACGATAAGTGAAAATTGACTCGTGATATCAGTTTACTGTTAAAAAAATTATTAATTTTTTTTATTAATAATATTTAGAAAATTAAGGGTAAAATATCCTATTCTTTTTCTCTCACTGCATAAAATGTTTGAAAGAAAAATTAAAAATGTGAAATTTTATACTATTCATATCGAGTTAGTTGAATTGATGCATCTGTAATAATTAATGGTAGTATGTATTATGGTAAATAAATCAATAATATGCCCATTCCTTTCCCTTTGCTTTTAAAAATAAATAAATAAATTTCTATTTGTCAATAGTTAGGGCACAAAGCAAGCAGTAAGTTAAAAAAGGGAGGATGGATAAATTAATAATTACATTTTCACATGCATTGCTATAGTTATATGATTAAAAAAAAAAAAAATTTGTCAGAAGATATATAATTCATGTTGTATAAATTAACAAAGAATATTAATTGTGGGATCATAATTTGAACTATATAATTATAAATAAATATATTAATTGTAAAAATTACTAATAATTAAATTAATAAAAAATAAAGGTTGAGAGGTATACAAGTCGAACCTGACACCTGTGTGTTGTTTTTAATGTCAACCCTAAAATTCTATTGGTGGCCTTATATTGACAGCAAAAGATTCTTACAAGGATACTGACTATTCATAGAACAATCACATAAGGTTACAATTGTATCATTCATAATTTTTGGTTATAGGTTCTGCAGCTCATATACAAATAATGTTGCTCTCTCTCTCTCTCTCCTAGCTACCAAGAAATAATAACCATATTAATTAGAGTTCAAAATTTGTTGTTTTAGATATATATATATAGTGAGAGAGAGAGAAATTATTATTAGCAAATTCAATTAGACTTTAATTTAATGATAAAATCAAAATAAATGTCCTGAGATTTAAAAGATCTTATACATTTGATATCACTCATGTTAGATTTGAGTTATACTTATAATATTTGATAATTTATTTACATTGATGTGATGTCTAATTTTAAGTTAATGTTACTTTGTGATGTATTTTATAAAATAAATAAAGGGAAAGTTCAAAACAATATTTTGTGGTTTTGCGCATTTGCAAATAGAAATATGTGAATATTTTATTTTTTGGCAAATTGGGGTTTGTGGTTAATTATGTTAGCATATAGAAGGTTTGGATCCTAACACCATCAGTCTTGTGTTGACGTAACATTATTATACTGATAAAAAATGATTTTATTATAAAAATGGATCCCACTTATTAAATACCAAAAATTAAAACTTAAAATTAGAAAATAAAATACTAAAACAAATAAAAATTTGAAAAAAGGAAAAAAATATCGAAAATGGAAGACTTGGATCGTGAGTGAAGGAGCAGGCCAAAGGCTTGGCCGCTGTACGCTGACATCGAGCTGTGGAGGTGGTGCGCTGGATCAGAACAAGGCCACCACTTCTCTTAGTGGCCAATCTGTTGGTGTTGGATTGCTAGCTGGTCTAGCATTTGGCCGGCAACAATGCGATCTACTGATGTTGGGCTGGCTTTGACAGTGGCCGATAAGGGGCTAGAGCAGCAACGATCAAAGGTGAGGACGTACGACGACAATGCTGAATTGCTAGTAAGACCAAGATTGACCCTGCTAGCGATCACCAAGTGATATTAGCGGTGGAAAAATTCATCTTCATTATCGTGGTGGCAAATGCAATTAACCGAAGAAAGTGGTTGTGAATTGACGGAGCAGGAAGCGATTCCACCAGCGCCGACAACTCTAATCCTCTAGAAACTAATATCGGCGGTGATAACAACAACCCATGCCCTTTAGATACTGATATCGGCGGTGATAAGAGCAATCGATGGTGATTTTTCTTTTTTTAGCTTTTTATTTAAATAAAAGTAAAACTTATATTTCATATTAATTAAAATTTTTACAAATATTTTTTAATTAGAAATGAGTCTCATTATAATTAGTCAAATGTCAAATCATAAAAAAAAATATTTTTTTAATTAAAATTTAGTACCATGTCAACTGAGATTGACAGTGTTAGGATCCGGACCCTCCATATGCTAATAGAATTAATCACATACTCCAATTTGCAAAAAAAAAAATAAAAAAAATCACTGACCTTTATTTGTAGATACGTGAAATTAATTCACAAAAAAAAAAAGCACAAAATTACATGGTACTTTTTTAAATTTTTTCCAATAAATAAACTAAAAAGAGACAAGAGAGATAGGGTTTTACAATATTAATTCCTCAAATTATCTTAATAAAAAACTTTGGTTAGGTATATATGTGGTCAAATTAAAAATTATAATCCTTCCCTAAAAAAAAATTATAATTCAGTAATATAGTGTTTGTTTTGTAATGTATGAGATTAAACAAGTATACCCCTAATAAGTATATAATAACTCTTTTTTAATTGATCTTTAAAAATCTTGAAAGTTATGTAAATTAACATGCATATAAGTGGCCAAATATGTAAGTGCAAGTGAATTAGGTATATATAATAAGATATGATAAAAGAAAAAGATTGAGAAGAGAGAATCTGAGTTGCTTAGCAAGACTTTTATAATAATAATAATAACAAGTAGTGATTAATTAGGTAAATTAAAGAAAAGGGGGAATAAATAAAGAAGAAGTGATGGAGATATATATAATACTTAATAAAGAAAAAGATAGATGGATGAAAAATTAATAATAATATACATTTCTTTTTTTTTTTTTTTTTACTTTTATAAAAAATTAAAAAATTTAAAAAAAAAAAAAAAAAAAAAAAAAAGAAAGTGGGAGAAAGAGAGAAAGAAAGAATCCATGTGTTTCCAAGCACTCAAAGACAAAATGAGGTTCAGAGAAAGAAAAGCAACGTTTGCTTTACGACCCAGAAAAGGAGATTTCAAACCACCATAAGCCAGCCATAAGGTTTAGCTTAGGAAATTGCGTGGTTACTCTCTCTCTCTCTCTCTCTCTCTCTCTTTCTCTCTCTCTCTCTCTCTCTCTCTCTAAATCATGCTGTCTATATTTAGTTGCAAGCTGTGGGGGGTGCAATTACAACCCCACATCTTTCCTTCTTTCCCTCTCATCATATTTTTCTTTTTTTTTTTTCTTTCTTTTTCTTTTTCTTTTCTGTGATCAATATATAAATATTTCAAACTCTAAAAAACTCTTTCTCTCCCCCTTATATATTTCTTGATTATGACCCATACAACAATTCTTATTCTCCTTCTTTAAATACCCACTTTCTTCTCCTTCTTTCTTTCCCCCTTCAATCTCTCTTCTTCTTTGCCCTAATTTTACTGCTGCTACTACTCTTCTCTTCTTTTCTATTATACTTGATAATTATTGTATGTATGCATTTATCACTTTCTATTTCATGATATACTCATTCATAAATTATATATATATATTATATTGTATGTGCCTGGCTCCCTGTATGCCATTTGCAGAGCCCACCGGAACATCGATGGCCTCCGTGGATGGCGTATGAGGAGCCATGCATATATTCACACACATATATATATATATACATATATATCATCCATGATATATATATATATTTTTATTTTATTTTTATATTTTTTTTATTTATTGTTGCTACTTAATTCACAAGGGCAGCATTGTAATTTCGAGAAAGATTCAGGTTCTCTTCTAGCTCTAGTTCTCTGTATGTGGTCTCTCTAAACTAAAAGGAAAAGGTACTTTACTTAAACTTACAACTTATTATAATTATCTCTCTTATCTCTTCTTCTTCTTCTTTAGAATATTTATTTATATTATATTGTATAATCATTATCATCATTCTCATGGGTTTTAGGGTTTTCATGATGTGATGCTTATCTTTAAAAACCCTCTCTGCAGAGAATATTATTATTATTAGTATAATTTTTCTCATGTGTTGTTTTCTCTGAAAATTTTGACTATCACTTGTAACGAGGGATATATATATATATATATATATATTTGACAAAAATTCCATATTATTATACCAAATTATAATAAAATAATAATAGTAATTACACCTGACAATATCTTAATTAGGAGGAGTTTCATAGCTTGTCTCATGGACATTTCCTATGACCTCTGGTTATTATGATCTGAGATTCAGAGAGAAAGCCCTAGCTGTTACACTAGCTATAGCTAGAGAAGAAGAAGAAAAAGAACAAAGTGGTCAAGAAAGAATTAACCCAATAATAATTAAGTTAACCATTTTCAGGGTAGTTAATTATAGTTCATAATTATAAGATTAGTACTGGTTTTTGTTCTTTGGGTTATAGCTATTATATTAGTTTAGCTAGTGTCCAAGATGTTGCTAGCTGTTAGTGTGATAGATCATCAAAATATCAAATTATTTTTTTGTCTTATATTATTACTAATAGCTTATGTTATTTATTTATAGCCATTTGATCAATGTTTAATTAAATTATATATGTATATATATAAATCTTTCCTCAATTTATATCCATATATATATCTAGGGCTTATTTTATTTTTTTATTTTTTTTCTGTCACTTTAATTTCTGTGGCTATTATTATATGTCTATTTTTTCCCTTTTTTCTTTTTTTGATAAAAGGAAAATTGTTTGTATGCTTATTGTTAGTTGAAAGAGTTAAAATCAAGAAAAGGGTTTGTTTATAAAATTAGAAAATACAACTAATTAAAACAATCTTGAAGATTATACATGGAATTAACTATAAGTATATAAACCAAACTTTCTTTCTTGTTTTGGTTGAAACCCCAATTTTTAATCTTATGGAGAGTATATAACTATTGATTATTAATTAGTTTTTTTTTTTTTTTTTAAATTTTTACAATTTTGGCTGCAAAAGTACTATCTATCAATCTAAGAACAAGTTGTTGCTAAGCATTTTGTCAATGTTATTTTTTCTTGGAAAAAGTTTCTTGGCCATGGTATATATACGCAAATGACAATACCCACTTGGTCTAGGGCCCTTCTGGTTTTGCTTTAATAAATCCAAAAGCAAAGAGAATTGAAGATGAATAGTAAATAAAGCAGATGAGAGAGTATTTATCTTATCAAGAACCTGTTCCTAACCATATTATCATTGTCCTTTGTTTCCCATAGCTAGTGGAGTAGTGAGCTCACCCTCCCCACTCTGCATGCCCAGATATAATGAACGCACACACATACAGTGCACTTCGCTTTTCTTTTCTTTTTTGTTGCTTATCCAATATTCTTCTTTTCATAGACTTTCCAATCTAATAATTCCATCCATATATGTGATAGATACACATTTCTTTTTCTTTTTCTTTTTCTTTTTATTGGTGCATCCTTGGCTTTTTTTTTTTTTTTTTGAAAGAAAGATTTTAGGGTTTAATTTAAACTCTTATATTATAAAACAAATATTCAACTATTAAACAATCGTTCTAAAAGTCAAAATTTTTATTCCCTAACATATAAAAGGACCGGACCAATTAAATCATACTTAATATGATAGAACATATGCACATAATTTAACTTATACTTGATTAAGAAGTTGTTTTGCTTTTCTTTTCAAATAGAAAAATATTTTAATTATGTTAGACTTTAGTTTAGCGGTATTAAAATCTTCAAAGGAGCTAAATAATTTCGAGTTGAAGCTATGTGGAAGTCAAATTTATTGAGAAAAAAAAGTTTTATACAACAGAGATAATCATTCATTTTTAACATGTGATTTGAAAAACTCACTTCTTAGAAGAACAATCAACACAAATAATACTTTCAAATAAATTTTGATAAAAAAAACAAATTCAAGATTTTAATTTTTTTATTAAGATTGAAAAAACCAATCAAATTACCAATGAATAATAAGCATGCCTTAATTAGAGGAGTAGGTTAACCGAGGACTACATATAAGTTATAGACATAATGATAGTAGCTATAGTTAGTCTTACAAAACACAGACTTTCACTTTCTTTCTTTCTTTCTTTCTTTCTTTAAAATCTTTGTTTATTTTCTTGGTTTCTTGGTTTCTCAATAGACAGAAACACAAACACACGTCTGGCCAGGGATTCAAGAAAGAAAGAAAAGTGTTGATTCTGGGGAAAGCAAAAGTAAGTTGCAGCAGCAGGATTATTATTATGATTATAGCTACTAGGGAATCTCATAAAGAAAGAAATGGACCCCCTCTTTCTCTTTTGATTGGCCACTAGAGAATATCTTATACGTTAAAAGCAGGTCAAAAAGACACATTGGTCAGGCTAATCAAGGGACCACATTCAAGATCTCCTGAAATCAATTCTCAGATTTTGGACACTATAATATTTCATTTTAATAATATATCCTTTTTGTTCCTTCATATATTTTTTTTTAATTCATACTTAAATTACTTATTTCTTGATTTTTTTTTTTTAAATTTTGAATTTTTTCAAGAATAGTTGATGAGCTTTAATAATTTATTAATCTACAGAGAACATTCTCTTTCTCCCCCGGGATTGATCTGATATGATCAGATGAGGGGGATAAATAGTGAAAAAAGAAGATGAAGAAGAGATGATGATGATGGTGATGATGTAGTATACAGTATAGTAATAGTACTGGGGAATTAGTAAGGGACCCTACAAATTCCTAAATATGTTATGGTATTACAGGTTGTACCCTTTAGTGTCTCAGAAAGTAGATTCTATCTAAAACTCATGTGGTGATCAATGGTAATGGTAATATATATATATATATATCCTCAAGTACATCATATATCTACTCTACTAATTAATCTTTTTCTTCTTACCCAATTCATGATTTCAGGTATATGATATACACAATACATAACATACATGCATATGCACTTTTATTATATATTTATATATGTATCAAGGAAATTAAAATTTCTCATAATTACAGGAGAGGAAAATGTTTGTTTAGTTATATTAAGTGTATAACTTTTTTTTTTTTTGAAACTAAATGGAAATTTATTATCAGAACTCAATACATCAAATATAAAATGATGTTGGTATGTGTTTCATTTCCTTTGATCAGACATAAAATAGGGAGCTCTAGCAAAACAATTAGTAATCTTGTTCGCAGATCGTTTAATAAATAAAAAAGAACCAACATTAATATCCTTTTGCAGAATTTTACAGTCTTTAACTATCAAATGGAAGCATGAATCATCCTCGTTTGTACTTTGAAGAGCATTTACTAGGATTTGAGAATCTGATTCAATTTTGCATAACCTTTTTTGCATACTCATATTGTGAGAATGTTATTCTAAATTTGTTTCTTCATATTTTTATAAAGTAAAATTATTTTTGTTTTTATATTTTATTTACCTATTATCTCATGTATGTTAGTTGGGTGTATACAATGGTGGATCCATGGGTCAGAAGTGAC
>CATKHJ010335126.1:0-23479 GCA_949750685.1 Vernicia montana | reverse complement strand
ATATGATTTGCAGCATTTACATAGAGATTCTTTGAATATGATTCTTTTGAATCTAAGTGTTGATGATGGAACTAGAATTGCCATGCTAAAAGTCCTAATGCTAAAACTGAAACTATCTATAAGAAAGCTTGCTAATACTGCTGAGACATCATCTCAATCCTATGATATTGATGGTAAAGTTTAATGTTTAATTTTAGTAAATTATTGTCACTTTAGTTAACACCTTTTTATGTTACATTGTTAAAAAGTTATATTTGTTTGTTTTATAGGCGTCACACTTTGTATCATTGAAACACTGAATTTCTTGATTGAAAATGATCCCTATGTTGCAAAAGATTGGGTTCCGTCTTTGTCTATTCTTTTGGGTATTCTCAACTCTCCTTGTTCAAGTAGTATAGTTGTTCTAACGGAGGTCATATATACAATTTCTGAATTCATTTTCATTTTTACCAATGGTTGTGCTGCTGATACTAAGATATGTTTGACACTGTTTTTTTTTTTATTTATTTGCATCTACTTAGCTTTTTGGAGTTAATTATCCATAATGTTGAATGCAAACCATTGTCTTCAACTGTTGATTCCTCCATAGATGGTGCAAATGATGAATGTGTTGCTTAATGTTTAGTTCTTAACCTGCAAAAAGAGGAACTGTAACCGTTTTTTATGCCTTGGCCTAGAAGGGTATGATGGATATTTTGACTTTTAGTCTATACTTATGTGATTATTTCTTACTTTTTCTTGCTTTATTGTTGTTGTACAATATTTTATCTGATGCTTGGAGTAACCTTATAAGATTGAGCGATGATTTATGCACTCTTATAAAGGGGGTAATGCAGATGTTGGTGGCAGTATCTCCTAGGCACTATCATCTGATAGTTGCTGGGCTTGCAAATTGAGTCTACCAGTCACTAAGGAGACTTGGGGTCGAAAAGATGATTAGGCAGGAAGAGAAGTTCGACAAAAAGTATTCATTTGGTTGGGACAAAAACTCAGCAAGGGATGATCAGTTTACTCACTCTGCAAGTATTAATTTACTAAACAACTTGTTTCACTTGTCCATATTGTACACTCACCTTATTAATGATAATATATATATATATATATATATATATATATATATATATATATATGATTTGCAGCATTTACATAGAGATTTTTTGAATATGATTCGTTTGAATCTAAGTGCTGATGATGAAACCTGAATTGCCAGGCTAAAAGTCCTAATGCTAAAACTTAAACTATCTACAAGAAAGTTTGCTAACACTGCTGAGCCATCATCTCAATCCTATGATATTGATTGTAAAATTTAATGTTTAATTTTAGTAAATTATTGTCACTTTAGTTAACACATTTTTATGTTACATTGTTAAAAAGTTATATTTGTTTGTTTTATAGGCGACACACTTTGTATCATTGAAACACTGAATTTCTTGATTGAAAATGATCCCTATGTTGCAAAAGATTGGGTTCAGTTTTTGCCTATACTTTTAGGTGTCCTCAACTCTCTTTGTTCAAGTAGTATAGTTGTTCTAACGGAGGTCATATATACAATTTCTGAGATCATTTTCATTTTTACCAATGTTTGTGCAGCTGATACTAAGATATGTTTGACACTGTTTTTTTTTTTTTTCATTTGCAGCTACTTAGCTTTTTGGAGTTAATTATCCATAATGTTGAGTGCAGACCATTGTCTTCAACTGTTGATTCCTCCATAGATGGTGCAAATGATGAATGTGTTGCTGAATGTTTTGTGCTTAACCTGCAAAAAGAGGAACTGCAACCATTGTTTATGCCTTGGCCTAGAAGGATATGATGGATATTTTGACTTTTAGTCTATACTTATGTGATTTTTTCTTAATTTTTCTTGCTTTATTGTTGTTGTAATATATTTTATCTGATGCTTGCAGTAACCTTATAAGTTTGAGCGATAATTTATGCACTCTTATAATTAGGGTAATGCAGAAGTTGGTGGCAGTGTCTCCTAGGCACTGTCATCTGTTAGTTGCTGGGCTAGCAAATTGAGCCTACCAGTCACTAAGGAGACTTGTGGTCGAAAAGATAATTAGGCAGGAAGAGAAGTTTGACAAAAAATATTCATTTTGTTGGGACAAAAACTCTACAAGGGATGATCTGAATACTCACTCAGCATGTATTAATTTACTAAACAACTTGTTTCACTTGTCCATATTGTTCACTCACCTTATTAATGATAAAAAATATATATATATGATTTGCAGCATTTACATAGAGATTCTTTAAATATGATTCTTTTGAATCTAAGTGCTTATGATGAAACTAGAATTGCCATGATAAAAGTCCTAATGCTAAAACTGAAACTATTTACAAGAAAACTTGCTAATACTGCTGAGCCATCATCTCAATCCTATGATATTGATGGTAAAGTTTAATGTTTAATTTTAGTAAAGTATTGTCACTTTAGTTAACACCTTTTAATGTTACATTGTTAAAAAGTTATATTTATTTGTTTTATAGGCGTCACACTTTGTATCATTGAAACACTGAATTTCTTGATTGAAAATGATCCTTACGTTGCAAAAGATTGGGTTCAATCTTTGCCTATACTTTTGGGTGTCCTCAACTCTCTTTGTTCAAGTTGTATAGTTTCTCTAACGGAGGTCATATATACAATTTCTGAGATCATTTTCATTTTTACCAATACCTGTGCAGCTGATACTAAGATATGTTTGACACTGTTTTTTTTTTTTTTTTCATTTGCAGCTACTTAGCTTTTTGGAGTTAATTATCCACAATGTTGAATGCAAATCATTGTCTACAACTGTTGATTCCTCCATAGATGGTGCAAATGATGAATGTGTTGCTAAAAGTTTAGTGCTTAACCTACAAAAAGAGAAACTTCAATCGTTGTTTATGCCTTGGCCTAGGAGATAATTTATTCATGCTAAAATATGCATATATATGAATTTTATTTAAGCAATTGATATTGCGAAATTAAATGTAAAACATGAAAAATATTGAAAACATATCTGTAATGGCACGATCTACCTCAGAGATTGTTCGGAAGAGTTTCCAAATCCATAGAGATGCATTATAAGTCGAAAAAGTAGCTTTTTTGCAGTCCGGCAAATTGATTTGCGGTATTGGAATGCGCATTCGGGATGAAATTTTGACGAACGAGCTTCGGATCTGCGATGTACACGCAAAATGAAGATTTCTGGTTTTCGGGGGCTCGCCGGCGCGTGGCAGGCCGGTCACCGGAGTCTTGCCGGTGACGTCGTTTGGAGTCGAGGAAGGTACCACTGGACTCGTTTTGGTGTGTAGAATCCGAAAATGTAGGCCACTCGCTCTAGATCACTGCCGTTTGGCTGGAAATGGCCTTGGAAGATTCTGTGGGGCGTTTTCCGATCTCCTTCTCCTGTGAAGCTTTGGCGGCATGGATGGTACCGAAATGAAGCTGGGCAGGAGACGGTTTCAACGGCACCAAAATCACCTGAAGCCGACGTCGGAGGCTGCTGGAAACTGCATGTGAAGTTTCGATCGCCGAAAATCTTCTCTCAGCAATTGCGCCGCCGTCCGTAAACGGTTTGTCCCGCTTCCACCTCTCTTGAAGTCACCAACAGCTGGGCTTGGCATTGGTGGAGGCAGTGATGTGAACGGATGGCCGGTGGTAGCAAATCGGCGAGGCGGTGGCTTGTTTCTCTTTCCTCTCTCCAATTTTCTCTCTCTTCGATCTTTTCTGTCGCTTTTTTTTTTTTTTTTTTATCTTTTGGTGATCAGTTTTGGTGATTGATGAATCCAAAGTGGTTGGATCAATTTTGGTGATGACCAGATAAAATTAAAATGACCGAAAATATAGAATTCGGTGAAATTATTGAGCTAAGAACACAAATTTTCTTTGCCGGTTCCCACAGACGGCGTCATTTTAATAAGAATAGATCTTATCTGATAGTATAGATGCGGGATCTAGTGAATGATATGACTTACAAGCAATTAAGAAAGAGGTCAGGAGCTCCCCGGGAGCTGTCCCGGCGAGGAGGCTCTGACGGTCTAGTAAGAGAGAATAGTGAGAGAATGTAATGAATCTTATGAAAGTGATATGAAAGTTACCTTTATATAGGAGATAATAGAGACTCCCTACAATTACTTGTCCTGCTAACTTGAGCAGCTTATAAGCATGTCTTTTTGAACGTATCAATTATCAATTTGACTTCGCTGAAATATAAGCTAAACTAATTTGTTACATAATAGCATGTATGAATTGTAAAAAGAATAAGAAAATTTACAAAGAAAAAAAAATAAAGGGCATTAAATTTTTTTTTTTTTTTGAGAATTAAAAACTAATTCGAAAATTTAAAATACCATATTTTAGTAAATCTGTAAAATTGTTAATAAGGTAATGAAATTGGTAGAAATTTAAGAATTAAAAACGATAAGTGTAATCTGTATAATTACACATTAAGTTTTTGGTTTGATGGTGTTTCAAAATTTTGATTATATTCCATTCTTCTATGATTTGAAATAAATATAAATTTATAATTTAAATGTACATATTTATTTCTGAGTAGTCCTATGTCGACATGGATCATCATGTTATTATCCTCACATCTTCAAGTTTTGTGCTATAGCGGGTTTTACATACGTATCACTGGATTAAAAAGGAAGGTGGGAGTGGGAGACATTTGAAAGTATCAAATGTCAATTTGTCTTCACAATAAAATCCTCCAGAAAAATTATACAGATGGGTGCTAGAGGAACCGAAGAGTAACAGAACGAAATCTGTCTTTCCATAAATTGATAAATTCACCTCACCACACACACAAAAATAGGTTAAGGACAAGGGTGGATGTGGGAGATTTCAAGCACAATACTTGAGATTATGTTGCAATCTTCTTGTCTATTTGTTGGATGAATAGGTCACAAGGTATTTGTTGCAAATTCTAGATATTAAACTGATATTTGGTAAATTTAAAAATGAAACACTAAAAATTTAAATATTAAATTACTCAAAAAAAAATATTAAATTTTAAATATTAAATAAATAAGTGATATAATTTTTAAATTATAAAAATATCTAAAAATCTAACCATCTATTATATTTAGTGTAAATTTTAAATTAAAAATTTTGACTTACCATTTTAAATGATCTTTTTATTTAATTGAGACTTTTCAAACAAGCTTAACAATTTTTTTTTTATTTTTTTTTATTTTTTTGAGAAAACAAGCTTAACAACTTAAAATAAAGTGTTGAATGGTTTTATCAAACCACCCTAAGTCTGGCAAAGAACATCGCATAAAAATTTACAAATAATGCAAATCTGCACATAGTGATCCAACAAAGCTCAGCCCCATCTCAAAAAGAGTAATCTTTTAAATCTGCTTTCGAGTCATCTAGGTCCACATCAGCTAAGCACTCTTCTGCTGTGAGAGGTGGGAGTTGCCTGGTCTTGCGCTTCAAATTATGCTTGTGCCATTCGCTCTTAAAGTGATCCCTGTACTGCTTGGCATCCCCAACAACTGCATTGCAAGTGTTGCACTTCTGTTGCTTTACCTCCCCCTCAGTATTCTTTTCCATAGAGATGGTCTGCTTTTGCATTTTCTCACTCAGTTGGACGACAGAATCTGTGGACTCCTTTGGTAGGTTTGATGGTACATCTTCAAAATCATCATAATCATCTACATGAGTGTCCCCTTCAAAATGCACAGACATTGCAAGAATTTCCAACCTCCCCTGCAGATTCCTCACCATGACATCACACTCCCGAAAAAAACCTGGATCTAATTCGCAAATCTGCACAATAATCAAATGTAGTGGAGCCCCAGAAGAAGAGCAGACTTATGGTCAAAGATACATACAACATGATGTTAAACCTTTCGAGACTATGTCACTATGACTTGAGAAAGGGGGAAAGAGATAGAGAGAGAGGGAGGGAGGAGAGAGGGGGGGGGGGTGTTGTTGGGTGGGGTGGTGGGGGAGGGATCTGAAAGAAAATAACAGATTACAATTTGGAATAACAGCTCAGATTTGGTTCAATTTATCAATGGCAGGTGTTGGCACTGTAAACAAGTTTTTCACCTATCTTCAGGTTCCATCATCTCTACACCTGGTTGAACTAGGAATTAAATTAATAGAACTACATGTATAGAAGTTCTTAAAAGTTGGAATTTGTACAAACAACTCTTCTTTACATTCTTAGAAATGTGGGCTTTAATCCAAGAGACGAGAGACGGAAAAGATTTCAACCACCCTATAACAGAATGGGTAATTACTCTTAATCCAACTTTAATCCATCTACTCTGCTACAATCACCAGAAACTAATCTACAAAGTAGAAATAGCAAACTCTCTTGAAAGCTAACTTATATCATAAGTTCTGTCCAGTAGTCTACTTGCATGATAAATATGTTTATAAAAGGAAAAAAGAAGTTAATTAGATTAATCATTGGCATTGTCAGTACATTTTGTAAGCACAGTTTACTTGTACGAGTGAATTAGGGCTAAATTTGACATGGCTAAAGGCAATGCACAAACTATAGATCAAGTGATAAGTAGAAAATAAATTATAAGGGGATTAACAAGGAAGACTGAAACTTACAACAGAAAGCTGACTTCCAGATTGATCCTTTGATACAATGGTACCATTCCACATATTTAACTTTTCCTCAAGAGTCAAAAAATTTGGTTCAGCAATAGTAAGTCGCAATCTCATTGGAGATCGCTTTACTGGGAAGTGCTTTTGAAGCTCACGTATAACTTCTAATGCCTACACAAGATACATAGTTAACTAAGTTTTAGGTCTTCCCCATCAAAAAGAAGAACAAAGTTAAATCCCAGAAACAATAGATTGAAAGCATAGCATAAAAAAGAAAATCTAATACATACAAGAAGTTATATTACTAAATAAAATTTAAATTCCAGGAACAATCGATTGAAAGCATAACATAAAAAAAGGTAACTCTAGTACATATGAGATCATACATTACAAATAAATTGAAAAAAAAAAAAAAAGGTGCATTTCAAATTCACAATAAGTTATATAATTGTGGAAGGAAGGTGCCAAGGACCACAATCATGAATTTTTCATTAAAGAAAAAAAAATATTGGTTAATTAAAATTATATTGGGTAAGGAGCTAACCTGCTTCTTGGAGCTGCCATGTGGATCAACAGCAAAGTGAATTTCATGCATGAGACGCTCAATCATACTAATAGTATAAGGTCTTTGAGTTTCAGGATTGACTGTTTTCTGCATAACAATGGTTGCTATATCCCGAAACTGACTTGATAACTGAGACTCCCTCTCCTTCCCAGCAACTTGAAGCTCTCCTTTCTCCAATATCTACCCACCATCACAATTTTAATAGAGGCAAAGAAATACTGTAAAAACCTAAGCAAAGGGTTTCAATGGATTACATTACCTCCAGGCATATTTTGGTCTGATCATCAGAGCCAAAAGCTAACATTAAATCCTTAGACTTGGCTAGAACTCCTTTAGAAACATTTGAATAAACAGTTTGAGACTGCAAAACTTCATCCAAATCTTTTTCTCTGTTACCAAACACAAAATTGGTAAAGTAAAAGCCTACCCATTTGCGAATTGTTTAAGTAAAAGATGATTATTAGATAATAATAAGTACTTACACGCCAGACCGCCATGAAAGGACCTTGTTCTTGTAGCAAGCAATCTCAAAGCGAATACCATGTTTCTTTAATCGAACCACCGCCACGTTCGTTAGCCTCTTTTGCCCTATGGGTTGCATCAACACCTTCGACATCTCTATTGGCTGTCTGTCTACGCTTTGTTGATTAGTGGATTTTCTCCGATCTTCTCTTGTTCAACTTCACTGCTGCACCGCCACAAACGATCTTCTCTTATTTTTCTGGAATTGTTGACGCTTTTCCCAATTTTAATGGCGTTAGGGCTGGGTTTTGTCTTGCCAGGCCCAACCCATTTTTTAACATAAATGACCAAAGCCCATGTCTAATTTTCTTGTCCCTTAAAATAAGTTTCATAAGGTTCGGGCAAAAAAAAAAATACATTAAGTTTCACAAGGGTTAGCTTTTCTGCAACTGCTAGGCTACGTTGTACTATTTTGTTCTCTCTCTCTCTCTACGGGAATAGGAAGGGGAAAGAGAGAACAGAACAAATGGCGTCTCCAGAACATGAGGGCGAAGCTATAGCTTCAAAGGAAGGGAAATCAAGCGATAATAGTAACGACGACGACAACAAAAATTGCAACAATTACTACGATATCTATGGACCAGAAGTATTCTCCTTTTTCTTATTTTTCTCCTTGAATTACTTTTGCTGTTAATTGTTGATCATTAACATGCAATAAAAGATAAATGGGCGTGCTTGATAATTTTAAACCCCCACTAAAGGGTTGAACTTGCTATGTATGATTTGCTTATTATGCCCATAAATTAATTATGTTGGTTTTGCGGGTTGTTATTAAATTGAAATGTTGCTTTGTAGGCAAAAGCAGAACTTGTTTTCAAGATGCCAGAAGCTAACTCAACTTTGAATATGGAAGTAAGTTTCTTGGTTTAAATTTCTTTAAAAATGTTGAAACTTTATGACTGGGGTATCTATTCTGAAACAGGACGTTCAAGGGCTTGTAACCTGGGTGCTTGCTGAAGGATTCATGCCATCATGGGTGTTTATTAAGGTAAAGCACACTTTCCTCCCTTGTTGCTTCTCATTTTTAACTTTTGGATATGGATTATGTGTTTTAGCAGTATATGTCTGCAACCATGTGTTTTTTAAGAATAATAATTTATCTTGAAGATTTAAAAATAAATCAGAGGACCTTAGATAGGGTAGAATTTCGGCTTAAGTCACTTCCTCTATCTTTGGAATCAATAAAGGAAGAGGAAGCCGGTATCAAAAAAGACCTCTTTCTTAGGTTAGGAGAGCCATCATGCCAAGGAGTCTTTCATACATTGGTAACTTGAGTCTCTTGGTGGAAAATTGAAAAGAAATGAAAGAGGATGAGTTTTATCTCGTTTGACTTACTTTTACTCATGTGGGGTTGGCAATCCTCTTGTAGCCTAGAGCAGACTCCATTTTTCAGCAATGAGTTAATTTTTGACGGCTTTACATTTTAGTGTGTTTTGATGCCTAAGAGCACTTTTAGCTAACAACTTTATGTTTTCATATTGACAATATAACTGGACTTAAGACTGCGTGAAGTCCTGTTCTTACTTACTTATGATCCATTCAAAGACGGTGCATATTAGAGCATAATACAATGGCCTTGCATCCTTCTTGATAAATTTTACATTCTGAATGAATTACACGACTTTTTTATTTTTTGCAGAATAAGCCTTTGATTCCAAAAGTGGCTATGCTTTTCATACCTGGCCTGGATGCAGCATTATATTTATCGAAGTCTAAGTTGCTTGGTAGTTTTAAAGAATGCTGTGGCAATCCAAGGGCACTTTTGGCTCTTAGGTTAGGAATGCTTCTGTTCTCTTTTCTATTACTTAATAGAATTACATTACCATTCCTTAACATGCAACTTTATGGCTTTTGGTATTTGTTCTTTGCTAGTTGTGTGTCAGACGAAATGCAGACGATTGATGCACTTCTAACTTGCAAGACAAAAAGAAAGAGAGTTGATTCAGTTAAGAGCAAGTCAACCCAGACATCTGAACAAGGTTTTTATTTATCTGTTTTCCAAAACTCAATTCATTTAGTTCACTTATTATACTGTGTATATGATGGAATTAGGCATTCTACAGGTTTCAATGATCTTTTAACTATGGGAGTGCTAGTCTAACTTGTGTGAGTAGAAATGCAAGCCAGAAGCACCCTAAGATGAGCATTTGTATATTTTTGGGTGTTTCAGTAACTTGTTTGAGACAAAAACAAGGTATACAAATTGTTGGTATGCTTGTTTATATGTCCGTTTTTCTTTTCTTGCTACTCACCCTTGCGTGGCTAGCATTCCTCACTTTTAGTTGAAGGGCTCTGCTATTTGCGTGAATTTATACTGAAATTTTTGCACGCATTCATGAGCCCGACTCTTGATTTTGAATTGCAAGTGTAGGAATTACTACGCATAGTTGACTGATCAACACCTTCCTTCCACCCAAAAGCAAACGTATTGGTTGAATCTCATCCAGGAACAAGAACGTTTGCTCGACATTGTTTGGTTATGATTTTCTTATTTGATTTCCTCACCTGAACGTTCATTTCTTGACCATTGTTAAGGGATTTGTGTTCTTTGTAAACTCTTAATAAACTCCTGTAACAAGGATGATTTAATAGGTTTCACATCATGCAAATAAAAAAGAGATTTAATAGGTGGTGCATGTAAAGTGTAATTGTCCTTTAATTGTTTGAAATATGAATGTGGCATGGCCATAAAACAATAAAACAAGGATCTATTACAATCTCACATGTCAAGATGAAGAATTTGTCATTGCTATGCAGAAGGTGAAAATCCTGGTGTGGGGGATTTATCATCAATAGAACTCATGAAAGATCTACCTTTCCCGCTGACATATTACACACTTACAGCTAAACAACTGGAAGAAAATGGATATTGTATCAATCAACCAGGTAATATAAGATCGTTGATGTTTATTATTTTTCTTAATTTATACTTTGCTTATAATAATATTTACTTGTTCATTCAATCAAGCAGTTCTCTAACTTGTTTATTGATTTTATGTAGGTTTTCTTTCTACCGTTCCTGCACCTTCAGGTTCTTTTCCGTATGATATGCTGGCACTTGATTGTGAAATGGTATGGTCAGTTATGATTGAAGATTAGGAAATGTTTTGAAATATTGCAATAGGCATTGGGAATCTGCCTTAAGTATAAACTTGTATGAATGTCGTAGTTGGAAAGAATAAAAGAATGAAGAAAATATCATCATTTTAATATTTAATCATGGTTAGTACATTTTTCTTTATTCATCAGCTAAACTACACAACTGGGTGTAGCCTCCCTCGCTTTCATTTCAGTGGGACTTGAACCAAGGATATCCAAGTTCAAACAATGGGGGCCTTCCCTTGGGGCCATAGTCAGTTATTTCCAGTGTCCATTTCATCTGTAATTTTTTTATTAATATTACCTTATGAAAAAAAACTTGAAATTGCCTGCCAGGAGTGTTATTTGAGCAGAGAGCATTACTTAAGAGCATCAAATGAAACTGTCATCACCATGATGCAACTTTTGCTATTTTTTCCAACCAGTGTGATTTTTGTTTTAAAAAATTTTCATTTGCCATTTTACTAATTAGGATTGCTGTAGATTATCCAAAGACTCAATGAACAAAATATCTGTCATATTCTGATACCTTTACCTTGCATTTGGATGGAGGGATTTGACACTGGGAGATTTTGAATTTGATAATACATAGGTTTTTGTTGATTGATTAGATTCATAAATCCAATTTAGGTTCGTGAATGTGAATTAAAACCTTGCTTAAGTGTGGATTTGAAATGCCTATAAAAATAGGCTGACATAGGATGCAATGAAGGATTGGAAAAGGAATGATAATTGCCTTCCTTTATGTTATTCTAAAACCATGGGAGGAAAGTTTTTTTATAGTTTCTTGAATTGATGAAAGAGCCACAGAATATGTGAATTTTCGTATCAACAAATAAGGAATGTCTGAAATTTGAAATGCTTCCAAATGTATTCTCCAAATTGAAGAATGAGTCAATAAGGAATGTGTCAAAAAATGGATGAAAATGTTTTCAGTGCTGTCTGTCAAGAGTTCTTCTCTGCATGGATTATTAAGATATATATCTTTTGTGCATAGCAGATAGTTGATAATGTACTCTTACTGACTTGGTCTTTTTATTTTAATTCTGATAGTGTATCACAAATGTGGGGTTTGAGCTGACAAGAGTAACCCTTGTGGATATTAAAGGACAGGTATGCTGAAAAAATTCTTATTTTGCCATCTGTGTTGAAGAAGGGATTTTTGTTTTTGTCAGATTTTGTGTGGGTGGGCACTTGAAATAAAACCTGTAATGAAAGGCCCAGTTGTTGTTGTTTGCCATTTTTATATATTGTCTTGCATAGGTAACTTAATCTGAATGCAATTCCTTGAATGATCTCTTCTCAGCATTTGTTGCATTAAGATGTTCAATCTACACCTGACATTTAATGCAATTATTGGCTTACCACATGACCATTTTGAATATGAAGGTTTGTAATATTCTAGGGAAAAAAAAAAAAAAAAGAAGAGAGGAGTGGGGGGGGGGGGGCGCAGTGTTGAATACCGTGTTTTGTAATTTTCAGGGGGGAAAAAAAAGAAAAGGGTTTCCTGAGTTATTTGTATTCTGTTCGGTATTTTGTATGCCCTCCCAAATTATATTTATCAGCATTTTCATTATTATCATCTTGTTATGGAATCTGGATTAATAAAAGTAGCATTGAGATTTGATTGTATTGAAATTCATGTACTTTGAAATTTTTGGAGATGCAAGCTTTTAAAATGTGTTGTAGCTTTGTTGAGTTCCTGGTATACTGCTGGATTATTGTAATTAATTATCTGGTTACACAAACTTGTCTAATGCTGGTTGACCATTTGCAGGTGGTAATTGATGAATTGGTTAAACCATTAAATGATATTGTTGACTACAATACCAGGTAGGTTATGCTTCTCAAACCCTATCAGAATGTTGTTTTCCTTGATCCAGATCATAGTAATAGTAATAAAAGAAAAACAGAAGCAAGGTGTGGAGGAGGGTGGACATATCTCTTGTTGTCTGATTGAGGGACAAAAAACTAAATGATAAATTTGCGATAATGTAATTACATGTAAATATTTCATTTTATGCTAACTTGATTTTTCAGTTTTTATGCGTTTCAATATTCTTGCTTCATCTTGTTTCTTCCAATGCAAATTATGGATTGATTCATTGTCTTTGGATGTCTAAACAATATTGACTAATCCCGCCCACTCTGTGCCTGTTGAGAAGTGTCCTTTTTTTTTAATTATTAACAATAAATTTGATTATGCAGGTTTAGTGGAATTACACGTGAGATGCTGAATGGGGTAACTACAAGTCTCAAAGATGTTCAGGTTTGATACAAGTCCTGTACTAACAAATTTTGAATTTAATGCTGCTTTACTGTTCAATTTCTTTCTTAAAATAGTATTTTTTGCATTTACAGTTGCTCCCTGTATTCAGGAAGATTTCTTAAAGCTGGTTTACAAAGAGACTATCCTGATTGGCCATTCATTGGAGAATGATTTGTTAGCTCTAAAGATCTCTCATGACTTGGTGATTGATACTGCATTGTTATACAAGCATCCCCGAGGTGGATCTTATAAAACTGCTCTTCGAATTCTTGCCAAGAAATTTCTTTCTAGAGAGATACAGCAGTCAGGGGTTGGACACAACAGCGTTGAAGATGCAAGAGCAGCTATGGAACTGGCATTGTTAAAGATTAAAAACGGCAAGTGAATCTTTTCAATAACCATGTTTGATTTTTTACTTCTCTATTTTTTAATGTTATTATCTGTTTCACAACCTTTATATGTGCCCTTGCTCATCTGTTAGGACCTGATTTTGGTTCTCCTCCATCATTTTTACGGAGAAAGCTCCTCACTGTTTTGAGTGAGTGTGGTAAAATATCCTCTGTCATTGATGATATTTCAATAGTGAAGCGATATGCATCTGAGTCATCCCATGCATTTCCTGTGTCTTCTGATGATGAAGCACTTTCAAAGGCCATTAAGGAGGTAGACAATTGGCTGTAAATAATTATTTTTCCTTTCTTTCATTGCTGCTGGGAGGATACTGATCTAAATGTTTGGTTGTTGTAGGTGAAGAATGATAAAGTACAGTTTGTCTGGACCCAGTTTTCAGAGTTGAATTCCTATTTCAAGAAACAAGTGGAGGATGAAGGGAAGTTAAATGCAAAACTTGCAGAGATGATATCGTTGCTTACATGCAAAAAGAAGTCTGCCAACAAGAAAGACATCAAATGCAGTATAACATCTGATCTAAAGGAAATTCTAACTGGCATAGATGCTAGGGTCCGTTGCCTATTCTCTGCATTGCCAACTAATACAATGCTCATAATTTGCACTGGACATGGAGATACTGCAATCGTCCGAAGGTGTGTATTTGCCATGAGGCTTAGAATGTCAGTTTCCTTTACTATGCCTTACTTCTTTATCTCATGTTGATATTATTTAACTGTCCTTTAGAGTTCAGAAGAACATTTTGGATGGTAATTTTGCCCTCAAATTTGGTTATGTATATTGGAGTTTGTTGTTTTATTTTATTTAAAAAAAATAGATTTGTAAAAACAAAAGTAAACTTTCTTTTCCAAACTCTCCTAGTAGAGATAGGCCTGGAGGAACGACAAATTTGTTTGGCATTACCCGATACATTTCATTGCTAAGGACCACGTCTGATGATGTTTAGAAGACATTTAGTTTTCTCCATTGTTTTTATTGTTATGCTATGTAAACTCATTTTAAAGCAAGCTTATGCTTAATGCTTGGTATTTGTTGTATCATAAAAAGCGGTGCTGTTCTAAGTGCAACCTTACATGTTGAATGAACTCCTAATACTTTTGTTGTTGTTTTTCCATTTCTTTTAACATGGATGAAGATTGAGGAAATTGCTCACAGAGAAGAAGGAAACCACACAATGCCGTGAGAAGATTGTAAAAGTCTTGGAAGAGCTTCAGGCCCAAGCTGAAGTAGCTTTGTGTTTTGTAGGTTTGAAGAACTGAATATATGTCATATATTTGTCAGTCTTTTTTTTTTTTTTTTTTTCCTTTTTTCTGACCTCGTGATGTCATTAGCAATGATTTTAACACCCATCTTTAACATTTTTGGTGTATACAAAAATGTTGTAAATTAGTGTAAGAACATTTGAAGTGCTAATTGAAAATTTATGCACTTGTCTTTTGTTGTTTCTCATCTAGACGAGAAAATACGGTGTCAAGGATATTAAAGGGCATCAATTGATTATTCTGAGGAAATGACAGTTTTGCGGCGTTTCTAATTTGCAAATGATATTTTCACTCTTTCCAGAATGAATTCGGTCAATGTGAACCTCTTACACTTGAAATTTGATCTTACTATACAAAATATCTCATCTTGTGAGGGATTAATTTCATATATAATGAGATGAGCCATCCTGTTTTAGAAAGGACGAGTTCTTCTTTAGGGTTTCTGTAACAAAGATGATGCACTCTCCATTCCTGATAAATTATGAGAATGAGATGAGATTCAAGAACCTTTTAGGCCTGGAGTGGATATAGAGAGACTTACTTTCTGAGATAATGTTCCTGGACAGAGTACATTGCAGCAGGCCTGCAGTATTGAGCTACACTAATAAGCAGATGCCTGTACAAGGGAATTTGAATCCGAGATCACTAAAATCAAGTACAATGCAAAATTCCGAAAATAAGCAGTGTAGGCCAATTATCGACAAAATAAAGATCACTAAATTAAAGATGAAACAAAGAATGATGTGCAAAGAAAAAAAAAACAGAGAATCTGATAATGTTAGATAATTAACAATCCCCTACATCACTCTAGCAAGCTCTGCACAACATTAGGAAGTCCTTATTCTAGGCTAATAAAAATATAAGATCATTCATTAGCATGCATCTTGATCTCACACAAAAATATAATACACAGATTAAACAGAGTTGAAGTTGTGCCAAATGCTGCTGCGGTAACCAAAATGGCACTGGTCACCTCCATGCTGAAGCAACAATCAAGCTTTTGTCTTCCCACCCAAAAAGCAGTGAACCCATTTCCTCCTTCAATGTGTATCTATCACAGTACTGCTTTATGAGTTTCCGAATCATATCCATCACATTAGGACCCATTGAACATGAAGTGAAGCCAGCCATTGTCATTCTTGCTCTCCATTTACCTGCAACTTCATATCGCTCGATCCTTTCATCTCCCTCACATGCTACTATGTTTACTATGTCACGTGCAAGGCACTGCCTTTCAACATTCACCCTGTCCTGACTTTCCCTTGGCAGAGTTGCATCAAGGGAATCAAATACAGCAGAGTAGTAATTGTAGGCTTCAACGAACCTTTGCAAAAAGGGGGCGGTGTTAGTGTTCACATCTTGTTCGACTACAGTTACAAGTTTTGGATTTAGGCTCTTGACCATTCGGAGAAGCTGGTCTCGCTCATTTACTGTTGAAACACTCTCGTCAGGCATGTGGTGGAGTTGGAAAGCAAAATTTACTACAAGTGCTTCCCCAGGCTTGCAGTCCAGCATTGATGGACTGACAAGTGAAGTCTTGGAGGCCACTGCATAGAACTCAAATGGCACCTTCAATGCTTCTGCTAGCTTCTCAAGCCTTTGCCCAATAATCTTCAGGCCACCAATAGGACGTTGAACAGACTCAGGATCATCAACCCCAGTTAACCTCAAGTACGGTGGCTCACCTAGCTGATTGGCAATTGTTTGTATTAACGTTATATATTGACTCCCTTGGTTTATGTCAAAATCTACTATGTGAACTTTCTTTTCACCTTTAAATGCCTCAATAATAGCCCCATTTGCTGCATTAAATCCAAACTTAAAACAAGGGCAAACCTCAAAGAGAATTTGCATAGCTGCAAGTCTATCAGAAGAAGGGGGCTCCTTGCATTTCAGAGCTTTATAGAGAAATTTGCCCGAGTCAGCCATGCGAGCTGCAAGACCTTCCACCATGTAGGCTGCAATCCTCTGAGGAGGATCTCCTTGAATTGAGACCATCTGACGGAGCTCATTTATTAAAGCATCAGCTACCTCAAAATTTCCTTCCGCAAGTGCATTAGCACAATCAAAAAGCAATCGCTTGGGAGTCCGAGGTGATAGTTGTGACACTTCTTTATTACTGCTAATACTACTTAAGTTAGAATCCGAAGAAGAGGACTCCTTTGGTGAGTCATGGAGCATCACATTCTGGATTGGGTCAGACCACTCGCCATCAATTTCCATGCTTCGACTATTTCCAAACAAGTCGTCCTCATCATCATCTCCATTATCATCTAGTAGTGCTCTCTCAAGTTCCTGGAGCTTTAACCTCATCTCATCTGCATCAAAGTCCCCTGCATCTGGGCTTTGAACTTCCAAGTAATCTGATTCCAAATTGAACTGATAGGTACCGCGGTGTCTCATCATTGAGGATCCTGAATCAAGTCTTTGCAGGTAAGAAGATGAATCTTGCAAGTGAAATGAATTTCCAGAAATGCTTGAACTAGATGGCTGTATTAGTTCTTCAGTTGGGGAGTCAATGAAGTACTTCTCATAACTCTCACTGGAGTAAGAATCAGTCATATACATGGTCTTCCGCTTATCAGATCCAAACAATTGGCTGGACAAGCCAGAATTGTCATTGCTCCCATTGAGTGAGTAGAGCTTATGATTTCGGTATGGTGTGGCAGAAGGCTCTGCAGGTCTAACTAATGACATGATTTCTCTAAATTAACTCGATATTGAAAAATGATGGTTGTATCATATATTGTATGGCCTGCATGAATCACATAGATTCAGGAAAATTGTTAAAATTTGTCAAACGTGGAAACCACCAAACAGCATATACGGATCTATTTTTTATGACACGAGAGAAAAAAACAGCTGGACTTGGTCACTAATCCCTCTGCAGTTTTCTGGTATGCCTGTATTTATCCACAAGAGCAGCAACAAAAGCGATTGTTATACAAAGTGTGTACACACACGTGCATGTACATCCAATTGTGTTTCTATAAGGGAAAGAGATCTAAAATATAGAAAGACGAGATCCCTTTATATGCACATATTGAGAACTATGCTTGGAAAGATTTCAGCAGGAAAGAAAATTTTAAAAGCTATTTGACAAAGAGTAGAAATTCCAGTGCTTCAGTCAATTAACTAGGATCACCAAAGTTCGGGTACTTTAATTAAAGCCTATTTTCTTGAACATGGCCTCAATTGTTCAAATTGATTCAATTGATTGACCAAAAATTCCTTACAAGCAAACTTCATTTTCAAGCCAAATAGACACAGTTTGACTGCTTATGAATATGATCACATTCACTGAAATATAATTTTATTCTGTCGAGTAGATATCAATTCTGTAACTCAACTAAGCAGAAGCATGAACTAGCAAATCATCAATAAAATCTTAATTCATGGTGCAATCACAGTAGTTTCAAAACAATTCCACTCCTCCATATATTTAGAAGAAGAAGAATGAAATTTCTGTTCCTTTACCAAGGTAAGAGCATGAAATTTAAAACAAAAACATTTTCAATACATCAACCCGTTTGATTCTGTTAATTATGCATATATAGAAAGCTCAGAATGTTCAATTAGAAAAAACAGTATTTCAATAAGTGAAAGGGTCTCTAAAGAGACAAATTCAATAAAGATCTTGCCTTTCCAACAAGAGCGAGACTGCAATTTTCAATCAAGAATTGAAATCAGAAATAAACTATTAAGCAAAACACTGAAAAAGATCTCAAAGATCAATCTTTTTGAGGTTGCAACAAACAAAGATTACCTGATGTAGGAGAAAGACTTCAAGAGGAATCAAAAAAAAGTCATATCAACAGCTAATCCTGCAATTCAGTAGATAACCAGATGGATACATAAACCTCAAGATTAGGTTTGAAGGAAGCAAGAAACCTATGCTTTGAGCCTTTGACTATAAAAAACAGTAAATTAAAAGAAAGCCCAAAAGTAAACAAACCTCTTTATATTATCATTACAATAAAGAAAATAAAAAAAGAACATTGGGGATTGTGAGGTTAGGTAAATTGAAGTGCAACAAATCATTTAAATAATCAAAATAAAGAAAAAAAAAAACTTTAACAAATGATTAAAATAAACAACTCATACCCAGATAAGAGAATTAAAAATAACAAAAATTACCTAGTTGGTGACAAGAATTCAGCTACCCCAAAGTTCAAGAATCTGAACAAATAATAAAAAAAATTCCAATAGGACCAATATCTTATTTAGACCAAAACCCAGAAAATCCAATCTTCTGGAATTTGAGAAAATTAATGGGAAAAGTAGTGAGAAACTGACCCAACAATTTTCTTTGTGAAAGAAACTTGTATTGGGTTCACTACAAAACAAATTCTTTTTTATTTTTGGTGCTTTCTTTCTTTAAATTCAACCTCTAAGCAGTTTCTTTTCTTTTTACTTGGTCTTTGGGTTAACAACTGTTTGATGCATATGTTTATACCAACCAAATTCTGACTATGGTATGGTCCAAATACACCACACTAAATCCAATTCCATCACTCAATCTTGACCGTTAAATTCGTTTACCGTACATTTATTGTTTTTTCCCAGATACCGTACATTTGTTGGCATTGTTAACTTTCTTATTAGTAAATTATTGACTTTCCTATAATAATTAATCAATGCATTTACAATAAGAATATGGATCATTCGGATAAAGGAGTCAGATAGAAGCCAATGAGATTGATTGGATGAATTTTAAATTTTATATTCTTCTTTTTTAAAAAAAAATCCATTGACTTTGAAATATATGAAATTATATAGTAATTATCTAGATAAATTTTTTCACTTAAGTGGCACGGCAGAGTGATATATAAATTTGGAACTTTATATCATATCAAGTTTTGCATTATGTTATTTTGGAATTGAATTCTGAACCCCTCTTTTTTTTTTTTTTTTTTTTTTTTTTTTTTTTTTGCATTATTAGTCATAAGTTTTGTTGATAAGTTAATAACTTAATGCTTTTTATTTATTTATTTATTTATTTAAAAGAAATGATAAATATTATTACTAACGAGAATCCATAAGCAAAACATTACAAATAAAAGATAGGGGTTCAACCTCTCACAATAGAACACCAGACAAAGAACTTGTTGCTCTTGCTAACAAGTGAGCAGCAGAGTTCGTTGACCTCCTAACAAACTGTACTTTACAGTCATTTATCTTCTTTTAGGGCATCTCCAACCCACGCTAATTTTGGGTTGGAGATGCCAATTTACAGTAGAAATTTACTCCAACGCACGCCATCCTTCATGCTATTCAGGAGTATATGTAATTTGGCGTGGCACTGTACAATGGTATTTTGCCTTTTTTTTATCATCACAAAAACCTAATAATTATTGTATTTACCAAACATATGAAAAAAATTTCATTTATGTCCTATATTTATAATTTTTTCATCTTATAATCAAATATTATTTCAATAAAAAATGAATAATAAAAATATATAATAATTAGTATAAAATGTATATATCATAAATAAAAATATCATATATTCATACTAACATAGATTAATATTACACAAATATTAAACTAGCAATATTACATACTAACATATATTCATACTAACACACTAACATAGAATAATATTACGTAATATTAAAAATAAACTAACAACTAAAATGCAAAATATCTAACATAAAACAAATAAATTAGACATATCATAGACCAACAAATTTATATTCCAGTATATTAGTTCCGGATCGGCCAATATTATTAAAATATTCGGCAAAAACATTAGATGTAGAAGGTGGTTGTGGTTGTTGATATTGTTCTGCTCTTTTTTGTAAAATTCGTGTTTGTTCAGCTTGAATATATGCACAAATAGTTGGATCATGGATAGTATTCAAGTACCGCATCAAAATTTTATTTTCTTCTTTAAATTCTTTTAAGGTCAAATTTTTATTTTGGATTTGCATTTGTTGCACCCTATCCTCTCTTGTCTTCTTCAACATCTCTAGAAGCTGTCGATTTTCTTCTTTGAAACTATTGATGACAGTTACAATTTGTTCATCATTTTTTCTCTTACATTTCGCTTTTTTCACCCTCATGGGTTGTTCGGATGAAGAACCACCAACATCATCATCATCATCTAAATTAAGAGAATCAGGAGTGGGATTATCTGACTCTGATGAGACATAGTTCAAAGTTTGCTTTCGATAAGTTTATCTTGCAGTGGTAACATTATCTTTAAATTTTTCAAAATCCTTCACTATGTTCCATATGTGGTCAAATTTGAAACCTTTTTTGTAGTTAACATCTTGCATTAGTAACATTTTTGCTCGCTTTAACTGCAAATTATTTTAAATGTCAAATTAAGTATTCAAAGACATAAAATTAAAAGAAATAAATTTTAATAAATACTCATAATATCTTGATCTGAGGCACCACTGGGATGCATATTTTCAACTTGTCTAATGCATGCATTAAATTTCTACTGAGATGCATATTTTCAACTTGTCTAATGCAGGCATTAAATTTCCTTACAACCTTTTCTATAGTTTGAATTCGAGATTGCACTGATCTTTTGCTGCAATACTCCCAACATTCATTTCTTACTTTGTTGTATGCATCTTCCACTCTATACCAAAAGCGATCTGAAGACTGGTATACACCCGTAATAAGATCTTGAGAAATATCCATATAAACTTGACATAGGAGCATATCTTCATCAACACTGTATCCAGAAGATCGAATGGACATTTTTTTTCACATGATCAAGGTTGGAGGATTGTAATAATCACTTATGATTATTATATATAGACAAGGATGAAGAGAATCTCTGAAAAGAAGGAGAGAATCTCCGAAAAGAAAAAGAGAATCTCTTAAAAGAAGAAGTGAATCTCTTAAAAGAAGAAAATCTATGAAAAGAAGAAGACAATCTCTGAAAAGAAGAAAATCTCTTAAAAGAATAATACAATCTCTGAAAAGAAGAAGAAAATCACTGAAAATAATAGAATCTCTGAAAAGAAGACAATCTCTGAAAAGAAGACAATCTCTGAAAAAAGAAGACAATCTCTGAAAAAAAACAATCTCTGAAAAGAAGAAGACAATCTCTGAAAAGAAGAAGAGATTCTCTGCATTCACATGCAAAAAAAATTCAACCTTATCATCTTATCAAAAAAAAAAATTCTATAAATAACATCATTCGTTATAAAATTAAGACATAATCTCTAATTGTTGATTAAAATCAAATATTATTATTTCTCTTCTCGAAATTATTCATACAACATTTTTTGAAAATGAATTCCAATATTGGAGGTCCGTCTAATATTGAATTTGAATATTCATTTTCATCTTCAGATGACGACAATGAAATATCAGTGTTGAGTACTCTTATTGCAGAAGAAGAAGCGATAGAACGTCTAATTTGTAATAACAACGAAATCATGGAGTATTATCTCAATCAACAAAACAACCAGGTTACCCATGGTGGCTCCATTCCAGGTCATATAGTGATCGATCGCAATCGTGAAGCCGCAGATCATAATTTGTTTAATGATTATTTTTTTGATAATCCACGCTACAATGATGATATGTTTCATCGACGATATCGAATGTCTCGAAGTTTGTTCCTTCGTATTGTTGATGCAGTCAAAGGTCATGATAACTACTTCCAATAACAAAGTGATGCGCTTGGTAGACTTGGATTATCAACTTTACAAAAGCTAACACTCGTGTTCCGGATGTTGGCATATGGTCTACTGGCGGATGTTACCGACGAATACGTTAAAATTGGAGAGTCAACAACAATTGAAAGCTTAAAGAGATTTTGTCATGATATTATAGAGATTTTTGCAAAGCGATATCTAAGATTACCTAACGCTAATGATGTTGCCAGGTTACTCCATGTTGGTCAGCAACGTGGTTTTCCAATAATGTTAGGCAGTCTAGATTGTATGCATTGGAAGTGGAAAAATTATCCCACAGCATGGGCCGGACAATATACAGGACGTAGTGGAACACTAACTATTATTCTTGAAACTGTAGCCGATTATGATCATTGGATATGGCACGCATATTTTGGTATGCCGAACACCAATAATGACATTAATGTGTTAGTCATCGCATTTGATTTCTAATCTCGCTCAAGGTATAGCTCATTCCGCTCATTATGTTATTCAAGAAAAAGAATATAATATGGGTCGTTATTATTTAGCTGATAGTATATATCCAAAATGGTCCACTATTGTGCAAACTATTCATGAGACGCGTGATCTGAAGAAAAAGTATTTGCGATGAAACAGGAGGCGTGTAGGAAAGATGTGGAGCATGCGTTCGGAGTTCTACAATCACGTTTTGCAATTATCGTGGAACCGGCATATTTCTGGAGAAAATATGTGCTACAAGATATAATCACTGCATGCATTATCATGCACAACATGATAATCGAAGATGAATGTGATCTTAATACACCAATTACAAATGCGATGGAAGCACCACGTTCAACAGGTGAAATGATAGTGGATGAGAATACCCGATTTCAACAATTCATTGCTCGCCATAGATAAATCAATGACAAAAATGCTCACATTGCACTCCGTAATGCATTAATAGAGCATTTGTGGGAGCAATATACTAATTCAAAAGATTGAATGAATATTAATGTTTTATCTTTTTTAATTGTGCTTTACTATTATTAATTATTCAATGTAATGTTTGTTTTGTATTTTTTTTTAAAATAAAATTTATGTTTTACTTATTAATATATAAATAGTACATCGGTCTTTTTATAATATGTAAAATTTAATTAAATTTTTATTTAATTTAAT
>CATKHJ010335096.1:0-10620 GCA_949750685.1 Vernicia montana | reverse complement strand
AGGCTACGCGCAGATGGAGAGAATTGATTATAATGAAGTATTTTCTCTAGGTGTAAAACATTCCTCCATTAGAATTTTGTTGGCCTTGGTAGTACAATTGGATTTAGAACTAGTCCAATTGGATGTAAAAACTGCATTTTACATGGAGATTTGGAAGAGGAAATCTATATGACTCAGCCATAAGGGTTCAAGGTTGCTGGAAATGAAAAATTAGTGTGTAAACTTCGAAAATCTTTGTACGGAGTAAAGCAATCTCCAAGGCAGTGGTACAAACGATTTGACAAGTTTATGTTGGGGCAAAAGTACACAAGAAGAAAATACGATCATTGTATGTATTTGCGCAAGCTACAAGATGGATCCTACATTTATCTTCTCCTTTATGTTGATAGCTTCCAAGAGTCAGGTAGAAATTGAGAAATTGAATACTCAATTGAACAGGGAGTTTGAAATGAAGGATCTAGGTGAAGCAAAGAAGATTCTCGGCATGGAGATAACTAGAGATAGGAAATTGGGGAGGCTTTGTTTGTCTCAAAAGGAATATTTGAAAAAGGTACTAAAGCGTTTTGGCATGAATGAGAAGTCAAAATCAGTTAGTACTCCGCTTGCTCCTCATTTCAAGCTTAATGCATCCATGTCACCAAAGAATGATGCAGAAAGGGAATACATATCAAAAGTACCGTATGCAAGTGTTGTTGGTAGCTTGATGTATGCAATGGTGTGTACGAGGCCCGACATTTCACAGGCAAATGGGGTTATAAGTAGGAATATGCATGATCCTGGAAAGGAACATTGGCAAGCTGTGAAATGGATTCTACGGTATATTCTGAACACCGTGGATATTTGTTTGGTATTTTAGCGGGATAAGCAAGATGGTAAGTGCATAATTGGGTATTGTGATTTTGACTATGCAGGTGATTTGGATAAACGTCGATCAACTACTGGTTATGTGTTTAAACTTGCGAAGGCACTAGTTAGTTGGAAGTCTACCTTACATTCAACAGTTGCTCTGTCTACTACAGAGGTAAAGTATATGGCAATTACAGAGGCTGTGAAGGAGACAATTTGGCTTCAAGAGTTGCTTGATGAACTGGGAATTGAACAGAAGCACATCAAAGTGCATTGTGATAGTCAAAGTGTTATTCATTTAGCAAAGAACCAGGTTTATCATGCAAGGACGAAGCACATCGATGTTCGATATCACTTTATACGGGAGATTCTAGAAGAAGGTGGAGTTATAATCCAGAAAATTCGAACCACTGAGAATCCTGTTGACATGTTGACAAAAGTTGTAACGGCGGTCAAGTTCAAACATAGTTTGGACTTGATAAATGTTGGCGCTTGAATGCGCATTTGAAGACTACTGAAAATTTGGATTTGTGAGAGTTTGAAGAATGTTTGACCGGGATTTGAAATTCTCCAAGGTGGAGATTTGTTGATTTTTGGCTCTTTTTCATTTTTCCCAAATCCCACATCGTAAAGATGTGGGAAATGGGATTGCTTTCTTTGGTTATAAAAGGAAGTAATCCCTTCCTTTGTTAATCATCCCACAATTAGCCTTCTCCTATTTCTAAGGCTTTAAATTGTATTTTTTCTCTTCTCTCTTTTGTAATATTTATTTGCTATATTGAAATATTATTTTGGTAGTGTCTAAGGATGTAGGCATAATTGGCCGAACCTCGTTAAAATTCTAGTGTTCCTTTTATTTTCTATTTAATAGCTATTGTCGGGTATAGTCGTAGTGAATTATTATGCTATTAAATTACTTAGTCTTGGTAAAATTCTGGATAAGGAAAGACTTGGTATTTAAGTGTGTCTTGTGTGATCCACCTCTCTTTCCTGAAAATTTACCTTATGGTGATTTGTTAGTATAATCGTTCTCACTCTATTCACTTGTGCAATAGTTTTAAGATGAATTTATTATTATTAGTGGAAGTAAAAACACAAATTTCACAACAATATAATATCACCTGATGCAGATGGTGCAGGCGCATGGAGCACATGAGGCGAGTGAGCAAACTTCGCAGGGACTTTGATCGGCATATGAGAGCCCGTTACAATGCCGTTGGAGGTCCGGTCACCGAATATGAAGTCGAAATGGTGAGAAGAGTTAGCCGATATGCTCAAAATAAAAATCGATCACTGTAGCATCGTGTATAAGAGCAACAACCACCAATTAATACAAGAAGAGAAAAAAAAATAAAAAAAAGAAAGGCACATATCCCGAGGATGAAATCAACATTTGGCTCTAATACCAACTTAAAATAAAGAAAAATTCTTTATTATTTTATGTGTTTTATACAATAAAGGAACACCTTTATATATACAAAAATTGAGAGCTTAATTAAAAATCTATAATCAAGCCTAATCAAAAACCTAAAATCAAAATCCTAAAATCAAAATAATTACCAAATATATAAATATATTAACAAACTCTAACACATTTAATTCAATTTTTATTTATACTTTCCATCGAGTTATACCGCATAAAATATATCGTATATTTGATTCAAGAATTTTTCATTATAAATATGAGTTCTTATAAAATGGATTTTCTTTACTTTTGCATTTCGTTTTACTTTTTCCCCTGCAGCAATATTTTTTTTCAACAAAAAAATTAATTAATCAAACAATGCCAATATTAAGGGACATTTTTATTCACTATTATTTATAATGTTAAAAAAAATGAAAACATAATTTTTATCCATGTATTCTGAAAATGTAATAATCTGAAAATAAATTTTTTTTACTATAATATATATATGATGACACTTTTTTTTTTTTAAATTTTAATCCAATGATCATTAAGATATTTATAGAAAATATAATTAATAAGAATTATCTTCAATGAGCACATGTAATAAAATATTTCTTTTGTCTTAAAATCAAATGTAAATAGGATTTATAACTTAAAATTTCGCACCACCATTAATTGAGAGGTTTCGTATTTTTATTAATTCTTACTGGTCTCCTGTTGTCTTATTTTAGAATAATTTTTTTAAGCAAGTCTATTTCCATGAAAATATACAAATAATTTTTTGAAAAAGCAAAAATGAAAATAAAAATTGCAAGGTAACAAAAATATTTCTAAATATATATAATTCAGCTTTCTTTTTTTTTAAAATTTTTTTTTCTCCTCATACATACCACTGGTCACTACATTTTTTGCTGACAGTTATATTTTGCAAATCTAAAATTTTATTTTTTTATGTCTTATTTATATTTTTATTATTTTATTTTATTCTTTTAAAAAATATATTTATATTTAGTGTTAATCATTTATATTTTTATTAATTGGCTTATTAATTTATCATAATTTTATTTGATATAATAATTCGTTTAATTTTTCAATTTTATTATTTTTATAATGATATTTTATAATTGAAAAAATCATTATTTCACAATCATCAACAACAAAATTAATTAAGTGTACGTTAATATTATTATTTTGTACATAATAAGTATGAACATCTTATATAGGTATAAAATTCAATGTTTCTGACTTTTTATTAGTATTTATTTATTGATTACGTGATATGTGTACACATACAAAATTAAAATCAATAATTTTGATTGTGCTAAAAAATTATTAACTAGGAAGATAATATACTTTTTTTATTCGCATTAAAGTGACTTTTATTTATAATTGAAATTATTTCTTTTTTTATGTGAAAAAAGTAATGAATTTAAATTTTATATTTAATCAACTTGATAATAATAACAGATGAATATACGCTTTATAAGTACTAAACCTAAACTTTATGTTTAATGAACATGACACTAATAACAGATGAATATACACTTTATAGGTAATGAATCTAAAGTTTATATTTAATGAACCTAACACTAATAACAGATGAATATTTACTTTATAAGTAATGAATCTAAATCTTATATTTAATGAATCTGACACTAATAACAGATGAATATACACTTTATAAGTAATGAACCTAAATTTTATATTTAATGAACCTGACACTAATAATAAATGAATATACACTTTATAAGTAATGTACTTAAAGTTTATATTTGATGAATTTGACACTAATTACAGATGAATATACACTTTATAAGTAATGAATTTAAACTTTATATTTAATGAACCTGAAACTAATAACAGATGAATATATACTTTATAAGTAATCTACTTAAAGTTTATGTTTGATGAACCTGACATTAATAACAGATGAATATACGCTTTATAAGTAATGAATCTAAATCTTTTATTTAATTAACGTGACATTAATAACAGATGAATATATACTTTATAAGTAGTGAACCTAAACATGCTACTCTTATGATGATATTTCAGCATTTATAAACTAGAGATTAATCACTATTAAATTATACTTATACTTAAAAACATATAATATCATATCACTAAAATTTAAAATTATTATAATTATTCAAATGTAAAAAAATGAATTATTTATGTCTTAAAGTAAAAGACAAAATTTATTCTTAAAAATAAATTATATCATAACTTGAGTTATTAATTATTTTATAATAATTATTTTAAGCAGTGAAAAAAAAAAATTTGGTATGTTAAAAATGTTTGAAATGAAAAGAATTTATTAGTAAAATTTGATAGTATAAGAAACATGTAAAATTTATATTTTGATGGAAGAAAAAAAATAATTAATATATTTAATATATTGCAAACAAACAAACAAAAATAAAAAAAAAAAAAACGTGATTTTTATAATTGGTAATCTAGTGGTCCCCCTCTCTTTTTTCTCCTTAATTATAGTTGGTTCCCCTTGATTCACAATACTACATGGATCTGAGTACATGATATAATTTACCTTATTTTAAAGATATATAAGGTAATTTTAACATATATTAAGTACAAAAATAATTTTATCAATTGAAAATTTCTTAACAAATTTTGCTCTTATGTAAATAATGTTACCCCATCTTTAATTAGTAATCATTTGTCCATACTCCATAAATATTCAAGTCCTAATCAAGAAATAAAACAAATACATTTATTAAGCAAGCTACTTTCTAAATTATTTGTCATGTTACAAGTTAAAACTAACATATATAAGAATTTCATTCATGCAATGAAACAGTATTCAACACTCTTAAAAAAAGACTCGTATATCAAGAGCTCTCTCTTATGGAGGAATACAAGCAATCACTTCTCACCCCAGTAAACCAAAACCAAGATCACCAACAACTACAGTCGCTACCCAGAGCAACAACAAACACTTCCATCTCCTCCTCCTTCACTCCAGACCCAGATGACATCCCTCCAATCGATGGTATCCAAGATTTCTCCAGAGAATTCAATAAAGAGTTCAAGAAACTATGGTACCTTGCAGGCCCTGCTACTTTCACTTCTTTATGCCAATACTCTCTCGGAGCTATCACTCAAGTCTTCGCCGGACATGTCAGTACTCTAGCCTTGGCTGCTGTCTCCGTCGAGAACTCTGCCATAGCCGGATTCTCTTTTGGTCTCATGGTACTTAATTAACAACTATTTAACTACTACGAGTCTGTTTGAGATTGAGATTAAAACTGCTTCTTTTAAAAAAATAAAAAACAAATTGAGTGTGTTTTTCAGTTGTTTTGAATTTTTATAATTAGAATGTTTGAAATTCACCAAAAAAGAAATTTTAGTTTTTTCAAATTGAATTTTTCGATATTTTTCTGACAGCAGTTCAAACTGTAATGTCAACAGATGCTATATGTATGTATGTATGTACTTTTTTTCTTACACTTCTTAATTGTTAGTGAAATATTGTTTTTAATTTTAATTGGAACAGCTTGGAATGGGGAGTGCACTAGAAACTCTTTGTGGGCAAGCATTTGGTGCAGGGCAGGTTGATATGTTAGGAATTTATATGCAAAGATCATGGGTGATTCTAAACACTACAGCTTTAATACTCTGTTTTCTATACATTTTTGCTGGCCCTTTTTTGAGGCTAATTGGTCAAACAGAGTCAATATCAAAGGCAGCAGGAATATTTACACTTTGGATGATACCTCAGTTATTTGCTTATGCAATAAATTTTCCAATTGCAAAGTTCTTGCAAGCTCAAAGCAAGATGATGGCTATGGCTATTATATCAGTTGTGGCCTTGGTTTTGCATACCCTTTTCAGCTGGCTATTGATTTTGAAGTTGGGTTGGGGCATGGTGGGTGCAGCTGTGGTGCTCAATTCTTCTTGGTGGTTCATAGTAGTGGCTCAAATGTTGTATATTTTTAGTGGAAGTTGTGGAAGAGCTTGGGCTGGATTTTCTTGGAAAGCTTTTCAGAATCTCTGGGCATTTGTCAGATTGTCACTAGCTTCAGCTGTAATGCTCTGGTGAGAAACCCTGTTATAGTTTTTTTTTTTAGTAACTTCTGCTTTAAAAATAACTTATTGAAGAAATAGCTCATTAGTAAACCTTATTATAGTTGAATAGTTTATTTATTTTAGTTTAATTTTTGAGTCATTTTTATCAAAAGATGTGATATTGGTCAATGTTTTTCCATGCAGCTTGGAAATTTGGTATTATATGGTATTAATAGTCTTTGCAGGATATCTAAAGAATGCAGAAGTTTCTGTTGATGCCTTTTCTATAAGGTCAGTTTCTTGCTTTATTTGATTTTCTTTTATGTTTGAATTCCAAGGCAATTAATTTTCGTTCCAAGAATACCCAATAGAAAATAAAACATATTTTATTAGTTAATTTGGTTTTGGACTAAGACTCTAAGAGTTGATACTCACAAACTCCATTTATTTGGAGATAACTCCATTATAATTAAAACTAAATCACACTTAATTAACTTTTACACTTGAATTCAAACAAAATATAATTATTCTTTTTAGCATTAAAAATATTAAATAATGAGGATATTTTGTTGAATATTTATTTTTAATAAATTTATCTTTGATTAAAATTTAAATTTAAAATATCGCATTTCAAGGACGAGTGTAATATTAAATAAGGAGATAATCTTGTAGCTTTTCTATTTCTTACTGTCAGAATTGCTGATAGAAGAACAGACCCCACCACCCGTAGATAAAGAAGAAAATTATGAAGTACAATTTCGTGTCCAACTTGAATGGCTCCTCTCTTCTATGAATTCCATCGGTCAAGAAAATAGCAAATGCAAAAGGACAGATTTTTGATTGCTCAGTTGATTTAACACTCCAATGAATCGTTACACTTAGCTAGATTTCTCCTTTTAGCAAAAACATTTCTGGGGTAAGCATTATTTATATAAATTTTAAAGAAAAATAATGTAACGAAATCCAGTTACGTGAATTTATAACCAACCAAACATTAGAGTGATAGGTTGTAATAAACATTGCTGGCACACATATAGAGTAATCAAACCAGAACCTAAACACAAGATAGGTTAAATCTTGCCTTGCCTGGAGCAGCTCTTTTTCTGGACCAAAGGCACATGGGACGGAACCCATCCCCATGTGTCTACGTTTGTGAATTTGAAATAGTGAAATTTTTCTATTTTTAGTTCAAATTATTGTTTGAATTTTGCAGCATGAACATTTTGGGCTGGACGGTGATGCTATCTCTTGGAATCAATGCAGCCATAAGGTTTTTTAGATAAGACTAGAAATAACATAAATAATAATATTATTTATAATAAATATTTTGGAGTAAATATGAAGTGTTTTTGCTGACATGCAGCGTTCGAGTGTCCAATGAACTAGGGGCAGGGCATCCAAGAACAGCAAAATTTTCGTTAATTGTAGCTGTAATTTCTTCTTTCCTTATTGGTATATTAATCTCACTGGTTTTGATCATCACAAGAAACAAGTACCCAGACTTATTTTCCAGTGACAAACAAGTTAAAGATCTTGTTAAAGAGCTAACACCATTACTTGCTCTCTCTATTCTCATCAATAATGTTCAACCTGTTCTCTCTGGTAACTACTAACAGCATTTCCCATGTTTACTTTTCGATGAAAAAAAAAATCAACAGTTTTCTTACGGCAATTATATTTCAACAGGGGTGGCCATTGGAGCTGGATGGCAAGCTGCTGTTGCTTATGTAAACATTGGGAGTTACTATCTATTTGGAATCCCATTGGGTCTTTTTCTGGGTTATAAGCTAGATATGGGTATCAAGGTAATTCTTCCACAAACCCTGTACCTGTAATTTTTATTTATTAAATCAGGTACCTTTGACCTTACTCAAAATTTTCCTTTTCTGAGCGTGAGATTGACAACACGCAGGGAATTTGGTATGGGATGCTCTCAGGGACGGTGCTACAGACTTGTATTTTATTTTGGATGGTTGGTAAAACAAACTGGAACAAAGAGGTAAAGATTTCATATTTTCTTCAAAATAACAGCCAGTCAAATGAACAAAGGATTTAAATCAAAACTAAGGCCTCAGTTTCGTTTCCTGCAGGCTTCTATTGCTAAAGAGAGAATAAGGAAATGGGGAGGGCAAACAGGTTCCGAAGAAGCTGAACATATGAAGAGAGATGTGCAAAGGAATCGAATTCACATTGCTGCTACTAAAGAATAGTGATATGATTTTTTTAACCCACAAATTATGATTGATATCATCAAGCAATCATTTATTATTGTCAGTGGAGAATAAGATTGCCCGATAAATTTTCATCAGTGATGACTAATGAAAAATATCATCTGAAAAGTCAGTGTTCACCAACCAAATTCAACTTTAATGCAATATCATTGTTTTCAATTCAAATCAACAAGAACCACACATACTACAAAATCCATGCTTGGCTCACTGAAAAGCCCAGAGAAAGGAATGTATCTAGCTATTATTAGCTACCAAATGGGTGTTGTTCCGACCACATCTAAGAAGAAACTGATCAGCGAAAGCTTAAATAGCAGCAATGTGAAAGCTATGAAATTCTGCATGGATGCAATTTCGACAGGACTCATGAATCCTATCTCATCTGTCTGCATTACTATCTTGTATTGGCAGGCTTTAGCAAGCAATAAGAGCAAGGATATGCTCAGTTTATAGCAATATTCCACAAGGTATAAAATTCATGCTAATCATTCTAGAACAAATACCAGTACATGTTCAAACAAAACATTCCAAAAGGCAGAAACAAAAGTATGAAGAGAGATGTGCACTGCCATTAGAAATCATAAAGCTCACAAAAACATAAAACATAAAACATAAACCAAAAACAAGGTGGTGAAGCATAACAAAAATAAATCAAAAATAAGAATCTTGGAACAATGACATCAATATTCTAAACCATTTGATGGTGGGGATTTGCATTTTGAATATTCAGCATTTTACCAAATTTAGCAATAGGAGAAACAGACAAATAAAGTAATTAAAGTTGGCATTTCCAATTAGTCATGCTCAGGCTTCATAGAACATAAACACGTCAACACACAAATGATAGAGGTTTAGTAGGGGGATTGCTGATGACAAAACCTTCCTGGAACCTATCATCTGCATCTTACAGAAGATAAAATGACACACTAGTATATCAGCCTACAGATACAAGAGCATAAGTGTAATTCATACATAAAGCCCCTTATGAAGGTGTCCAAGGCTAGAGAGGAGACACCACACCATAAATTATGAGCAAAAACTATCCATTTCTCTAACAACAAGGAGATAAGCAATACATTTCTCTAATAACAAGAAGATAAGTAACAATAACACCATGTAAATCAGGCCCCATCAAGCTAAAAACCTTATAAAACAGAAGTTCCTGAAAAACAATTGGAACTAAATCCTCCAATTTCACTATGATGAAATGCATAAACCAGTTCTGTAATTCTTCATATTAGATCCCACAAGAACAAGTTTCAAGCATAAACGGCATATAACGAACAAAATCCGGATAGAAACATTAATCATCAACGATATAAAAGTCATACCATCATTAATTTCTAAATATCCAGACATTATAGCAAAAATAAATTCTTAAGCAAATTCAAAACATCATTATAGCAAAAATAAACAAAAACCCTAACCTAGGCAGTAAGAACAACGGCTCCACCATTCTCCTTGATCTTCTTTTCAGCAATCTTCGAAACGAGCTTTGCCTTCACCACGACTGGCTGATTCTCGGGCAAAACACCTTTCCCCAAAACTTTAAAATAACCAAACTGAGTAACATCGAGCATGGGCACATTATCCTTAGAAGCCTTATCCTTGACCTCCTGAGGAACCATGGACCATAGCTTATCGATGTTGACGATTGGGCAGTAGAACTTGTTGCGGAGCTTGTGGAAATAGCGCATACCAACTTTCCCAAAATACCCTGGATGGTACTTGTCGAAGAGGATCCTGTGGTGGTGCATGCCTCCGGCGTTACCGCGACCACCTGGATGCTTCCTATGCTTGCCGATACGACCGTGGCCGGCACTCACATGGCCTCTCTTCTTGCGGTTCTTCTTGAAGCGAGTGGTCATTTTCGAGAGAGATGTGGATCTGTTAGGGTTTGAGCGGCGGAGCAGAGGATGAGAAATGTGAGTTTATTGGGCAGGGAAAATTGGGGGGTCGTGTTTGACGGTTTTGTCCTATAGGATTTTGGAAATTTGGGTAGTGATAGGGGTAAAATGGGGTTTAAAACATATGGGCTTGGATACTGGGCCTGCACTGACATCTTTGTATTTGGTTTAAAGCCCGTAATTAGTTGTGCAATAGTAATATAAA
>CATKHJ010335092.1:0-10941 GCA_949750685.1 Vernicia montana | reverse complement strand
CAATGTACACAAATATTCTGGCAATCTCAAGATTTATACAGCTGATGGGAACCCTTTACCTATCACGGCAACTGGTGATATTTCTCCTTCTCTAACTAATGTCTTTGTCTCTCCTGACCTTACCACTAATCTTGTTTCTATCGGTCAATTAGTTGATAATGATTGTAAAGTGAAATTTTCTAAATCTGGTTGTGTTGTGCAAGATCAACAACTGTATATATATTTCTAAATTAAGGGAAACTATACAGGAAATATACAAAATAGAAAACTATACAAAATAAGAAATAGTCATAGCCATTCCTACTAACTCTCCCCCTCAAGTTGAGGCGTAGATATCACATATGCCCAACTTGGATAGCGATGTATGGAACGATCCACTAGTGACAACATGAGTCATAATGTCAGCCAACTGATATGAACTCCTAGTAGAAGGAACTTCTATTGTGCCAGAATCAATATTATATTTAATATAGTTCCTATCAAGTTCAACATGCTTAGTTTGATCATGTTGTACTGGATTATTAGCAATCTCAATGGTTTCCATATTATCACAAAACAACACCATAGGTTTTTTTGGATCAAACCCAAGTTCCATTAAGAGAATTTTTATCCAAGAAAGTTTTGTAATTGCATGATGCATAGCATGATATTTAGCTTCTGCACTAGATAATGAAACCACGTTTTGTTTTTTACTTCTCTAAGTCACCAAGTTGCCTCCAACAAACGACAAATATCCGAAAGTAGATTTTCTATCCAGTTTACTACCAGCAAAATCAGAGTCTGTATATCCCACAACATCAAGATGTCCATGTTTGGAGAACAAAGCTGGATTTGATTTTAAATAAGCCAGAATTTGGTTAACAACATTCATGTGATGATCACTTGGATTGTGCATAAACTGACTCACAACACTGACTGCATATGCTAAATCCGGTCTAATGTGAGTTAAATAGATCAACTTTCCCACTATCCTCTGATATCTCTTCTTGTTTGTTGGAATTTGATTAAGATAAATAGAAAGACAATGATTTACCTCAATAGAAGTATCTATAGGTTCACAGGCTGAGTTACCAGTTTCCTTAATATTCTCTGTACCTGAGACCCATATCTTTTTCTCTCCCAACCATAATTTTTCCTTTTATTTACTACCAATCTTCCCCTGAAGAGGAATCATAGATATACCTCCAGAAAAATAGAACTCATTTTCACAGAACTGAACATCCATCAACACATAGTAGGTTCTTGTAGGAGGATGAAAACATTTGTATCCTTTTTGTAAATTAGAATAGCCAAGAAAAACACATTTGATAGCACATAGATCAATTTTATCTCTATGAAGAGAATGAACATGAACATAGCACACAACCAAAAACCTTAGGGCAAATATTTAGAGCAGAGAGAATGGAATGAAATCTAGATAACATCCTTAAGGGGTTTGAAAATCAAGAATCTTGGCAGACATTCGATTGATAAGAAAAACAACAGTTATGACAGCTTCAACCCAAAAACGTTTTGGAACATGCATAGTAAAACATAAGACTTGAGCCACTTCAAGGAGGTTGCGATTCTTACGTTCTGCTATGGCATTTTGTTGGGGGTGTGTAAACACAAGTTGTTTGGTGAAGAATGTCATGTTGTGTCATAAAATCAGCAAGAGATTAATTCACAAACTCACGACCATTGTCGAAATGAAAAACTTTAATTTTAGTGTTAAATTGAGTGAGAATCATGTTGTAAAACTAAGGAATAATATTTAAAACATCACTCTTATATTTCATCAAATATACCTAACTGACCCTAGTATAGTCATGAATAAAAGATACAAAATATTTATGTCCTGAAGCATAAGGGGTAGAGAAAGGATCCCACACATCAGTATAAACACATGAAAAATGAATAGTATTTTTATTAAAACTAACTTTGAAAGGAACACGATGGTTTTTAGCATAAATGCATTGTTCACATCTTAAACTGGAAACAAAAATATTGGAAAATAATTTAGGAAACAAACGTTCTAAATAAGAAAAAGATGGATGTCCTAACTGACAATGTCAAAGGATAATTTTCTCTCTATTAGATGTTTTTCTCTTTGTTTGGAAGCCATTAGTAGGTGCTGCTATGTCTCGATGATCCTCCAAAAAATACAGACCATCTCTCTCCTTACCAATGCCAATCGTCATCTTCGTAAGATTATCCTGGAAAACACAATGAGTAAAGTTAAAAATAATAGAACAATTGAGATTTTTTGTTATTTTGCTAATGGAGAGGAGGTTATTTGAAAGTTTAGGTGCAAGTAAAACAAAAGACAGAGAAAATGTTGGAGAAAGAGACATTTCCAGCCCCTGTGATTGGTATAGAATTTCCATTTGCAACTTGTACATACTTAACTGGTGGAAATGTTAGAGAATCAACCATAGAAGAGTTACTAGTCATATGATCAGTACCCCTGAATCAATAACTCAAGTATTAGGACAAGTAGAAATAATGGATAAACCAAAAATACCTTCTTGAGAAGATACCCGAGATGCATGAGAAGCAAAAGATGGAGATGGAGTGGTATCTATGACAGTAACATTCTGAGTAGATTTCTTGTTTTTTCTCTTAGTTTGCTTGCGTTTATACTATTCCGGATAGCTATGCTTCTTCCAGCAAACATCAACTGTGTTTGTATTCTTATGGTTGTGGGTGCAAAACCGAGATTGCGAAGCTGTAGAATCTCCAAGAGAAGAAATAAGAGTGCTCTTTTGGATAGCTAGAGCTGAAGCCTTAGAGTGGATTTCTGCCCCCATGGTAACTTCTTGTTGTACTTCTTGACGAACCAAGGAATACACTTATTCTAATCTCGGTAGTGGAGAAGTAGCTAGAACACGGCTACTAACTTGATCTAAGTTATGATCAAGACCAGTAAGAAAGATATAAATCTTGTATTCTGCGATACAATTTTTATATTTTTCAATATCAGCAGCACATGTCATATCGTTTGGCTTTCGGTAATCAAGCTCCATAAAAATTGAGTTCAACTTATTGTAATATTCTGCTAGAGGACAACCACCTTGACGTAATTGGAAAGACTTCTTCATCAGTTCATAAACTTGAGAAGAATTAGATACATTAAGGTAACTTCTCTTTACAACATCCCATATTTCTTTTGTCGTGCCACACCGCACAAAGTGTGACATCATATTATCGCTCATTGAATTAATGAGCTAAGATTTGACAAGTGCATCTTCAGCCTCCTATTCATCATAGCCTGAATCATCTTCTGCAACTGTAACCTTTCTCCTATTGATATAGCCCATTCTTTTTCTTTCAGCAATATGCATCTCTAAAATCTTAGACCAGACCTAATAGTTAGAGCCATCCCATTTAATATGGATGGATGAAGGAGCATCTTGAATGGTCATGGTGGATATTTTCTTGCTGTTAGAAGATTCATCGTCAGTTTTGTTAGACATACTGTGGTGCGACTAGTGTTTTTTTTAGGAAAGAAAGTGGCTAGGATTTTTAGAAGAGAGGAGCGGCTAGGGTTTTAGGAAGGAGGAGCAGCTACGGCTAGGGTTTTTAAGGAAGAAGAGGTGGTTGGAATTTTCAGAGAAAAGGAAAATATTATACCCCAAAGCTCTGATACCAAGTTGAAAATATGTGGAATGAATACTTTCATATACAAGATATAAGGTCCTATATATGATAAATAGGTCAAACATATAGCTGTATATATATTCCTAAATTAAGGGAAATTATACTAGAAATATATAGAATAGGAAAGAGTCAGTCTATTCCTGCTAACTAAATATTTAGTATTTAGCATTAAATTTCTACTGAATGTGAAATATATTATCCATTTATTTTTATGGTCCCAAGCTTATGATATGGTTATGGGTCTATTTTAGTGGACAAAAAAAATATAACTAGAGCTCATTAAGATAGATTTCTACGATCTCTTAGAACTTGTTTGAGAGAACTCTAAGATCTCTTAGTTTTAGTGAGTGTTTGGATTAGTGGTTGAAGACTCGTGAGTCAGCAGTGAGCCTCTTACTGCTCAATCCAAGTGTTTTGGTTATGAAAATATTTTTGTAGTGTTTTGTTTTGTTTTCATTATTATTATTATTTTTTTGAACTGTCAACATTTCAAATAAACAAATGAGTGTTAACAACTCTATTTTTCTAGCTTTCCTTAGCGTTGAGGTATATTTGTTTCATTTGGACATTGCTTTTACTATTATTTACACATATTGCCATTTTATTATATTCTTTCATTTTATTTATTTATTTATTTATTTTTTAGTGTTTGCTATGGTTGAAAGTTTGCACACCACTTTTGTCCAAATGTTTAACCATGGGCTACCTTGTAGTGGAGTTTAGGAACTCAAACTTTTATAACCATCTTCCATTATAAATTTTTGTTGTATCCAAAAAGTAAAGAAGAGAAATATTTAGTATTTAGCATTAAATTTCTACTCAATGTGAAATATATTATCCATCTATTGTTATGGTCCCAAGCTTATGATCTAGTTATGGGTCTATTTTAGTGGACATAAAAATATAACTAGAGCTCATTAAGATAGATTTCTACGATCTCTTAGAACTCGTTTGAGTGAACTCTAAAATCTCTTAGTTTTAGTGGATGTTTGGATTAGCGGTTGAAGACTCATGAGTCAGCAGTGATCCTCCTACCGCTCAATCCAAGTGTTTTGGTTATGAAGATATTTTTGTAGTGATTTGTTTTGTTTTCATTATTATTATTTTTTTTTTGAACTGTCAACATTTCAAATAAACAAAGGAGTGTTAATAGCTCTATTTTTCTAGCTTTCCTTAGCGTTGAGGTATATTTATTTCATTTGGACATTGCTTTTACTATTATTTACACATATTGCCATTTTATTCTATTCTTTCATTTTTTTTTTAGTGTTTGCTATGGTTGAAAGTTTGCACACCACTTTTGTCCTTTTTTGTGTCACTATCTTTTCTTTTTTTAATTTTTATATCATTTTATATTTTTCTATGTTTCTAATCTTACATAAAATTTATTTTTTTATTAATTTAATGTTTGAAAATAAAAAAATATAACTATGAGTTATATATATATATATATATATATATATATATATATATAAATTAAAAATATGATTATATATATATATAAATTAAAAATATGATTTAAAATCTTATTTATATAAATTAATGTTAATGTCCTTATTACTCATTTAATTACCTAACCACAACTTTCACCGCTGAATTACCAAATGCTATATGATCAATTATAACTGCTGGATGCTTGCTGTTAGTTGTTGACTGTTCATAACTGACTACTTACCGTTACTGCTAAACTGAATTGGCCCTTAGTAACTTAAATCTTGTTGAAAATGCTGCTTGCTTTTCATTTTCTTTATGTTTAAATACAAGCAAGTGAAAGAAAATAATTGCCTACCACAACTAAGGAAAACTGTCAACCACAATTAAAGGAACCTAATCATGTTTATAGGAATACATAGGAATCCTAGAACTGAACAAAAACTAGGATAAAACTAAACACTAAATATCAACTGTTGTTTTGATCTAAGCCTAGTCATTTGAGCTCCTAACATTTATCTTTTAGCATTAAATTGGTACATGCGGTAGAAAACTTGCTCTTTTTTTTTTAATCCACTTGGCAACTCCATCTTGAAGTTCACTTTGCTTAGAGTTTATATATATGTATAGTGGATTTTTTTACTTGTTACTCTTTACGATGAGCAATTGATTCCTGTAAGGAATTCTCTCAGGTTGTAGCTAGCTTGTGGGCTGCTGCTGTCATTGGGAGCTGGTGCAATTTCCTAACTGTTATGTATATTGGTGAGTGTGCCAACTATTATTATGACAAAGTATTGCAGATTTCATATATGGGTTTTTGCTTTTATGCACTATAATTTTTCTTATTCTTCGTTAAAAAAAGAATGTATAAAGCAAACCATACATAATTATTGATTACATTTTTCCTGTGAAGTGCTAACACACCTTCAATGTGAGGTATGTAGCATTAGTACTTACCAGATAGGTGCATATGCTTGACATGCATCCATGTTAGAGAAACTGAACAGTCTAACAAAAACAACAAGAGAAAAATGTCCAACATGTGTCCAACACACCTTTTACACGTCGGACACATTATAGTTTGAGGAGTTTTTTTAATAAGAAATTTTTTTATGCATATTAATAGAAAGAAAATATACCATTATATTATTAAATGGTAGAACTTAAGTTAGGAGATTGGCATCTTAAATCCTAAAAAAAAAAAAAAACGTGGGAACAAGGTAGATAAATTCTCTTTATGATTACTAATTAAATAGTCTGTTAATTTATCATGAATTAGGAAGTAAGATTTGTTGATGGATACATTTAAGTTTGACATCAATAAGAATCATGTTATTACAAATTACAGATGAAACTTCTTCTCTCCTGCAATAGATGGACTTATTCTTAACCTTATCAATGAAGAATTATTTTCGTATAATTATTAGGTCTTTAACAAAAACTAAGTAGAAAGAAAACTACAAAAATTAATTTTAAATATACTTGCATAAATGAATAACATTGAGGCTGAATGTAGAGTTCAATTATCTTTGTGGCATATTCTGGTTTTGAAAGCTCTCTTGTTTCTATTAAGGATTCGTTGCTGCTCACACTTTGCCAGTCCTGTACGAGAGATATGAAGATCAAGTAGACGATTTTGTGTATAAATTACTTGAACAGCTCCAGGGTCACTACCGGAAGCTGGATTCCGGTCTCCTCAGTAAGATCCCCAAGGGAAGTCTCAAGGGGAAGAAGCATGAATAGATTAATTGGCAATATACTTTATTTCTAATGGTTTTTTTGTAATTAATTACCTTGTTGGATATTAAACTATCACTCTTGTAAATGCTATGGTGTCATTCATGTTAAGTGATAGGTTACATCAAAATCTGGCTCTAGAAAATCTCTGGTAGAATAGATATTATATTAGATTGGAAATCATCCATCAAATTTATATATCTTCACTATGATGGAGTTATATAGCCACCATTGTCATGAATTGTAAATTGGTTCAATGATGAATTATAAATTGGCTCGTGTTAGGGAAATCAAAGTTACAAGTGCAATGATAAAAAAAAAAGAAAAAATAACATAAATAAAATTTTCGTGGTTTACTCTCTCAATAGAGCGAAATTCATGATCCCTTGAAGGGGTAATCCATTAAATTTACTAAATTAAAATATTACAATTTTTGAGCAGATGACATTGCAAATTTTCTCACAATATTATCACAAATGTATTTTATCAATGTACTCACTTTTTTAATAATTATTGTTACTACAATTCTATCACAATTTAACTCAGTTATCGGGTAAAAATTTCAACTCAACTATCGGCTAAAAGTTAATTACATACTTGGGCAAAAATCACAACTCAATTATTAGGCAAAAGTAAAAAAATCTCTCTTATAATATTTTTATTTATAATGTTATCCACTATTAATTCTAATTCAATAAAGCTTCTCACTCAACTAGAAATAACATTAAAAATAAGAATTCTACTCTACATAGAAAATAATCCTCCACTAAATTGAGGAACATAAGAAAGTGAGAAAAGAAAAAGATGAGAGTGAGAGCAAAGTAAAGAAACATGTGAATTTTTATGCAAAAGGAAGTGATGTCAATAGTGCATTGTATTGTAATCGACTTCTACTTGTACTTTTGTCCAATGAGGTTTATTTTAATACTAATGATCTTAACTCTACTTTGTCTAGTGCTACTGTTTCTTTATTGCAGGAATTTGAAGATATCTTTCCTGAGGAAGTGCCTAGTGAATTGCCACCCATTCGAGGCATTGAATATTAAATTGATCTTGTTCCTGGAGCTTCAATTCCAAATCGACCCACTTATAGACGAAATCACGATGAGACAAATGAGCTACAAAGGTAAGTTGATGGCAAAAGGGTATGTGCTAGAAAGTATGTGATTGATTCTAGGTGGGGTCATTTACACATCAAGCCTTGATCATTGTTATCCAAGATTTATGGGCTGTTCAAGATTCGAGTAAAACTTCTAAAGGGAAGACAAGTTTGGAATCAACTTTAAAAGAGGTGCAATCATTGAGGGCCGAATTATATTCCTACTTGTTTGGGCCTATTCTATCTTTTATATTAGTTTGTTTTAATTTGTTTTTGGGTCAAACTTATATAGATTAAAGTCCAATTTGTGCAAATCTGTACTGACCTTTAATTAGGCTTTATTTTCACTATTCTTAGCTAAATTAGGGTTTTTTTTTTCATTAAGGTTATTATAGTAATTTGATTTGGCAGCCTATTCCCTATAAATAGCCATGTTTTCTATTGTACATTACACATTATTTAGATTTGAGATTTCAATAAAATTGAAGTGAGATTTATTCTCCAATTTTCAGTTCTCCTTGAACTATCTTTGAACTTATCAAAGTTATTAATTTTGTGGCGTTCAACTTCTATACTTACGGTTCTTGACACAGATTAGTCAACGGGTCAAGATTTTCCTTGTTTCGAACTTGATTTGGCTTTCCAAGGGGGCCGCTTTCAAGCATATTGGCGTGGGGTTGCAAGACAAGTCCTTGTAATTCGCATCAGTTTGCTATTAGAATTTTGACTCTAAATCAGGTTTGCATATTTTTAATTTATCTTGTTATTGAGTTTTTCTTATTTTTGTGTCTTTTCATTTGTTTTTGTACCTTTTCGTTTTGTGTTTTCTTGCTTAATCTTATCATAAATTATCTTGTTATTGTTGCATACCAAATTTGAAAATAAAAAATCCTAAGTTTCAAAACAAGAAAAACTCAAAACAAGGGAGTTGCTTTCAAGCATGTATAGGGTTGCAAGGCAGGTCCTTGTAATTCGCATCAGTTTGCTATCAGAGTTTTGACTCTAAATCAGGTTTGCATATGATACGAACCACAAGCAACCTGCCTTGAGACCCAATATCTTTACCCTTAATTGCGACCCCTTGGAAAACTAAATCAAGTTTGAAACAAGAAAACCTCAACCCAATGATGAACCTGGTTCAAAGAACCTCGGTATGTTGTGAACAAAAACAAAGTAATTAACTTTGAAGTTTGGTTTTTGATTCTATGCAAGAACCGAAATTGAGAAATCTCTCACAAGCAATAAAGCTCAATATTTTTGGAATAAAACTGATATGTCTTCATTGATAGAATAGCTAAGTATTTATAATAACTTAGCTAGGTTACAAAGTTAGAATCCTAAACAAATAACTAATGAATTAGGTTTGGGCTATAATTAAACAACGATAAAAAGCCCAAAACACTAAAAAAGGATAACTAATTTAATTAAATTAAATCTTGTCAAAAAAGGAATTAACTAAAATTTTCGGACAGAGGGTTATAGGGTCTGGTACACGCCCATGTACTAGGGCGTGTTGGAGTCTGGAACTCAGCTCTTCATGTACAAGGCTAGTACAAGGCCTTGTACCAGGGTGTGTTCACTTCTGTCCCTTTTTACTTAAGATTGTGAATTTTGTCCACACTCATTTCCTTGCTCCATTGCTTCATTCTTGGCTTGAATCAAAGTAATCAATGATGGATTTGAATCTTGTCCACACACTCTTCCTTGCAATCTTCAATTGTGGATAAATTGTTCCACAAACTTTGCATCAAGCTTTGAATTGCATCCTTGAACTTCTTTGCTCTTACTCTTGTGATTGGACCATTTGGAAAAATCATTGGATCCTTACTATTAGCTACTTGGATTGCATCAACATATCTTTAATCTATCTTGTTATTGAGTTTTTCTTATTTTTGAGTCTTTTAGTTTGTTTGTACCTTTTCATTCCTTTTCGTTTTGTGTTTTCTTGCTTAATCTTATCATAAATTATCTTGTTCTTGTTGCATACCAAATTCGAAAATAAAAAACCCTAAGTTTCTAGTTTTCGTGTTGCTTAAATTTGTTTTTGTTTGCTTTTGTATCTTTTCGTTTCTATTTGTTTAGTCTTTAGCTTATTTTTTTGCATAAAAAAAAAATCAAAAAGATCAAAACATTTCATTTGAATTTACCCCTAGTTGCTATTCTTCAAATCAAATTGCTTCTAGATTGTGTTTTCTTCAATTTATTTGCTTTAGTATTTCAAGTCTTCAATTTGTTTGCTTCTTTGTGTTTTCGTTTCTATCTTCAATCCTTGAACTTGATTATTGTTGCATAAATTAGTTTCTTAAATAAAAAAAAGGAAGAATCGATTTGTAAAAAAGAAAAGAAAAGAAGAAGAGAAGAATCGGCCCAAAGAAAAAAGAAAGGAAGAATCTGCCAAGAGAAAGAAGAAGAGGGTTTATATAAGTCGAATTAATTTCCTAGTGTGAATTTGACAAGGAAAAGATCAATTAATTGCTTTCTTAGTGTGATTTAGACAAGGAAAGAATTTGAATATAATTGTCCAGATTGAACTGGGAAGAATCTGAATTGAATAAAATAAAATCAAGATTGAAGTAGGAATTGAGTTTTCAACTCAGAAATCCTTCTTGGACTAGGAACCCTAATTCTTCCCCTTTTCGATTTTTTCTTGCTTTATTTTTTTTTTTTTGTTTTTCATTATTTCTAATATGTTCTAATTGTGTTTATTTCCTTTATTTGTGTTGTCATTTCATTTATTTGGTTTCTTTTTGTTTTTCCTAGTATTCTTGTTCTAGTGTTTTCGTTTCAATAAATTCTATTCAAATTGTGTAAAAATTCCATATTTCCATTGCTGGTTGGAAGTTGAAAGTTTTTAAATTGGTAATTTGAGAGCTAGAAAATAGGAGATAAAGTGGTAAAAGGTAAGAATGTAAGCTCATCTAGAGAAAATTCATAAATTTTGAGTAAACACGAGTGCTTTGAGTGTTATTATCTCTTGAGTGAAAGACATGAGGGAGTGTGGTGAGGTTATTTCTTTACTAACATTCTTTTCAGGT